>CM017558.1:56292894-56387894 GCA_007844125.1 Sinonovacula constricta
AATGATAGCCTGTGCATATTTTTTAATAAGGTAGACTTAAAACACCTCTTGAACATATAAAGACCACTTACTGGTGAGACGCTACAAGAGAACTCTGAGCTGAGTACGTGAGCTGTCTCTACACTGTCTGACTTCCTAACCACAGTTGTGTTATCTCGGGAGGGTAGTCTGTATAGTAGCTGAGGAATCTGGCCAGCATTCACATCTGTACCATTGTTGGATTTCTTTGACCCTTTGAACTTGAATACCACTCTAAAAGTAGGAAGAAAGAAGCTCATAATTTTGCTGTTTAAAAAGATAAGAATGATCACTGCAGACCTAGATCTCATGCCATGTTTTGTCAGGCTTTATAAATGCCAAATATTTTAGTAGATAAAATTAATATATATTTTATTTAAGTTTTTAGGTTCAATAATATCAGAGCACTTGCATTTTTCAACCATTAACCTTTTTTTTAGAGGAAGTAAAATTCTAATGTGAACATTAGGCATCTAGTGATAAGGAAAGTTTATAGGTGTATTTCTGTGATAAATTCCATGCATAATGAAAATGGACTTTTTAAAAATACTTACTGGTCCTCGGTGGTGACGACTGCCTGACCGCTTGATCCACAGTCACTGCTGGGACCAGAGATTCGCGCCCAGGCAACATACCAGTTGTTGGCTTGCAGTAACACCGGCTCCTCAAATAGCATTGGAAACTTCTCTCTGAGTGTGGGTAGAGATAATGTAAAAATATTTGTTATTTCGGTGATCAAAATGACACTACATTATCAGTGTAGTAGGACACCAAGTATTTACTTTGCAATATAAAATGTATGGTAAAATGGTTTTAAAGAAATAGTGACCGGATATCATAATATTTTTAATTCGTTAGACAGATAATATTAGGTGCAATAACAACCTAGTTATTTTCCATGCTATACAGACAATTTGTGGAATCGTTTTTTTTGTTAGAAATCAAATATTTTTCAAATCAAACATAAATTTTTAGTAAGAATGTACCCAAATTTTAATTACAATTATTTAATGTTTGTTAGTTTAATACCAGTAGAACAATAACAAAAAGGCCTTAATTTTTTGCATAATAAATCATTATAATAAGTATTGAACACTAGAGTGTCACCCCATACCTAGCTCCACATTCGAAGGCGACCTCGTCATATTCTGCCAACAGTCTCCATCTTCCCTCATTTTCTCCACCATCTGGACCCAGCTCAAATAGCTGCACCAATTAAAAAGCATTTATGAAAATATGCTTTTATGGTTTCTAAAATAATGTTTTGCATTCAACTTGACAATTTCATTATTTATTTACAATACTAAGCATTTAGAACAATCAAATCCTGGTCACTTGAACACCCAAGGGGACGACCTTCCAGTTTGAGCAGATAGGAGTTCGAGGGAAGAGAAATTCATTTACAAGTCAGTTTGTCAACCATTTATAGTAATGAAATGTAATTTATACTACTTTTACTAATAGGTTATCAGCCATTTCTATAGTTTCTTCTTATGGAAATTCGTATCAATATATTTCCTTTAACTTGATTTCGTTTTTAGTTTTTGTTATGATGATTTGAATATGCTTTAAACAAGAAATTTGCATCTCTTTGTTTTCTTTTGTGATTATATGTCACCTGTGTTTGTTTTGGATAATAAAAACAACAGATCATGTGTATATGTTTAAACCATGCAATCAAGTAAGCTGTAAACATTACAAACATGATGGGTATTTCAAAATACAAAAGTTAAAAATGACAAAGAAATTAACAATCAAGCCCTTAATAAATCCATCCCATGACAATAATCAATACTGTTTACATAACTGTGACAAATGATGTCAATTTCCCACTGAATAATTTGAGAAGATGAAGACTGTGATTGATTTACAAGAGCACTTAGAACCGACTCAATCTTCAGTTAGAAAAAAGAAGTGTGTGTTGTGTTTTAATGTGTTAGCCTTTGTTAAACACAATTTCAATTACAGACATTAATTAAAAAAATATATATAAACAAAAACAAACACAAGATTTAAATTATCTTGCCACATCAAGAAGTCATGTTTTAATTAAATTCATTTGTTTTAATTTCTCCATCAAATCTCAAAGAAAACTGAACACAAAAAAGGTAATACGAGAAAGATTATGTCTTGACATTTCAATCACTAATGCGTTCCCATCCCATTAGATGAATGCCAATATCATGTTACTTATCCAGTTTATCTCCTAGATAATAATATATATCCAACCTTGATCCTTCCAAAGTACTCTCCTCTTCCACCGAAGAGTCCAAACCCACCCAGCAGTATGTCTGTATCACACATGAAGCGGATGGCCTCAATAGAGTGGCCTGAATAACCCCAGCCTCCTCCATGACCTGTAGTGGAGGACAGATAAATAATGGCTTAGCGTAACAAAAAAGAAAAAGAGTACTGAGATGATTAAGAGCTAGTTCTCACAAGTCTGACTGACTTGGTACAGAGACCACTTTTCTAAGTGGTCATGAGTGTCAAGCAGAACCCCTGGATACAAAGTTTATACATCAACCATCATAAGAAATAGTTTCCTTGATTCTTTGTCGAACAGCCTAAACTTAAAATGTATTATCTCTATTTTATTTCTACCAAAGGTTTTGTTAATATATTTGATCATAAGCCTTAAAGCAAGAGGTATTAAGCTTAACCATAGTTTATAAACTTTACGTGACATTATTTTTAGTGTCTACTTACTTTCAACCTATTCACCACTGAAAAATCATCTTTGGTGTAGACTTTGGTAGCAGACGACTTTTCCTTCGCTTCTTCCACCACTGTAAGCTTGCTCTGCTTAGCAACTGTTAGCGTGTCTAGGCAACCTGGAAACAAATGGAAAGCAGAATAAAATGTTAATGCACCTTCTTCTGTGGAGATAACAAAGGGACAAAAGATGTAGGGTTATACTTAACTAAAGCATAACTTTCTTTTTTCCCTTTGATATTTTGCATGTCAGAAAATAAAAATAGCAGGAATTTGCTTTAATAACAAAAAATATTACAAGCACTCTTAAAAAGATGAACTCTAATTCTGTATGAAATTTTCTTTATGATATCAGAATGTATGTAGTTCATGTTTATTAATGTAAAACAAAATCAATGTTACTTTAATTCAGTAGTTTCAAAATTCGACATAAAAATATACATAATAAGTCAATAAACACAATTTTAACTAAAATATGTGGTAAACAGAGACACCAACCTCCAAGAGAAATTTTAATAAATTAGAATAAAATTTTCAAAATTAACATCATAGCTTGTGAAAGAAATGAGAGGCTACTTCCTATCATAACAAAATAAATAATTCTATATAATAATAAATTTAGAAAAAATCAGCTCATGTTCATTAGGTAAGTTTCAAGAAGGGTCAATTAACAGTACAGTTGGGGTTGAATTTACAAGATTTCAGATGGGATCTCTGTCAGAGCCTGATGAACAGATGGTAAGACAGACACGGGTACTGTTTGATGGCTGTCACTTTTTCTTTTTGGAGAAATAAAAGGAAACCGCACAATAATATTACCCAGAACATGCAGAGCACAGTGAGAACGTGTCGCCTCAGCACTAGTTGATATCGGGACAGACAACTCTGGTTTGAACAAGTCACACACAGTTCTCTCCCCTGTCTTCAGACTTCGTGCCTCTGCTGCGATCACATTGTAGCAGTGCACTTCATGCTGCTCTGGACTAAAACTGTAGAATAAAAGAAAAGGGAAAAATATTAACTGATGAAGGTAATGAACAATAGTTGTACCAGCAAATTTCTATAAAATAAGTTTATTCTTTGGTTTGCTGAAAGGGCCTTTGTCAAAAGTAATATGAACAATCAAACCATCAGGTTTCATGATATCCTGTACAAATCCTAGTGTTTATTAACTTGTTTATATTTGACAACTCTAACAAATATCGAAAATTTAAAATGAGAAAATAACCACAACTTAAAACAATATCCATATTCAAAACAAAATATCCAACAAATAAAATCTCATTACGCTACAGGTTAATATATACTTAGTTTTTTATCCTGATACATTTGATAATAACTATAACAAAATCTGTGCTATTTTCTAACAACTTTATGTCAAGGTCACAGTGCTGGACTTTCTGCAGCAAACAGTGTAAATCTTGATCAGTCAATTTCCAGCAGGAGTTGACTTCTCTAGATCTACACTGTTAGCATTAGTATGATCAATTAAACTTAATAGTTAACCTCAATGGATCTTACCTCCACAATACATCATAGACTGGGTCCAGACAGACTGCCTTTGTAGAGAGATCCACCTGTTCTCCACTGCCAAAACTGAAACAGTATGACATAATCAACAACACTTCAAAACATAATTGCACTCTACACTATTTGTAGCTTTAAGGCAGGAGTTTATACACCCCTGTAACTGCAAACCTTATGAAAGCAAAGCTCGCATAGTATAAACAGCTACAGTGGATGTATAAACCCATACACTGCTACATTTGTAAAGTTTTTAAGACAGTGGATCAATAACCTGTAAACAGCTACATTTGTAAAGTTTGTAACTGTTGAAAAGCCTTTATTGTAATTTTTAAGTATAGTTAAGGATAGACAAATTGAAAACGATAGCAGTAACCCCAACAATTCTCTTGTGCACAATGTCTATGATTACATATAAAATAAATATATTGGATGAAGGCATATTTATTTTAAATAGGTTTTGGTAGTTAGATTTCCTCAATTTTTTATAAAAATGAAAGAATACGAAAAAGCTAGAGCAAATTCGGTTTAGATTACATTCTTAAATTAATGTATTCATAACGACATCATAGCTAGTATTAAATGGACACTAAACATCACACAATGTCATCTTATTTCAAGGATGTATCCATTTATTTTGGTATTTTGGTACAAATCTCCTCTACCAAGGAGAACAAATTTAGTATCTTAGTATTTAATATGAAAATGACATGTGTATAAAAATTACAAGGGTGAGCAGAAAAAAACAGAACACAACCATGTGATCATTATTAAAGCACATAGAAGCATTTCTGGCTGGTGAGAAAAGTTAAATTTTTGGAAGCATTGATGTATGGACAGACCAGTTTGAGGATATTAAAGATACAAGGCAAACTACAACACAGGATCACATGACCTGTATTGGCCAATCAAAAAGCTTTGTTGACATTAAGCTATTATATTTACAAAATATGGTTTTACTTAAATCTAAAAACAGCCTAAAATAGAAAACAATTTAAATAAACTGCTCATGTTGCTATTATGTAAGTACTACCACACAATTAATTTATCCTACATTAGGTCAATAGTAATTTGGAAAGTGTGGAGACAATGTTAAGAATTTCACAACCATTTGAATGTAATTGTTGTATTAACAATAGGAAATTATATGACTGTTTATATCACCAAATATGTTTTAACTACATATTGAAGAATTAGAAGATAAAAGTAAAAAATGCATTAACAGAAAAAAAACACTTTAATTCGGATGAATCTTCATTTATGTTGTGATTTAATGGTCTGTTACTTATATCAATATTTTTTTTTTGTAATAATGAAACTTTTACAAAAGAAATCATTAAAAAGTTAAACTGAAAGTTACATGGACAAAAAGCAAACTTTTTAACCATTCATTTTAAATATAAACGATGGGAACACAGAAGTCACACCCTGAAAGGTAAATCTATTGGCCTAACAAAACTACATATCTCCTTTCTTACTAGCAAACATACAATGGATCGGAGGAATTCTATGGGGTAAGAGTAGATATGAAATATATGTATGAATAAATAAAGAAGTTTGTAAAAATTTGACAGAAACAGCATCACAAGAATAAAAGTACTTAAAAAAACCCAAGAATTTTTATTTATAATTTTCAGTTGTATAATGATGTCATTATAATAAGGAAAGACCACAGCTAAAGCATGGAGACAGAATAAAAGAATGAATTTTGGTTTACAAATAATGTTAGAAAAAGTAAAGATTAAAAGTAAATAACAATAGTTTTTTCAGATTAGAAATATAAATACTCTTTCACATATAAACTATAGAAAATGATTGTTTAAGAGAAAAATTGAACATTAACTAATAAAAAAAAATATTTTCCATGATCTGATAAGTAAAAACAAATGATAATCCTGAAAATATATTAATGTGGCATAGGGTTAGAAGCAATGGTGTAAGGTAAAAAAAAACAAGAGAAAACCCAACAATAGGCAAAGAGTTAATAATTAAGGGCAGGTGGCTGGTTAATTAATACACAATGCACCAAGATGCAAAAGGCGATAATACCTATTAATTCCAAAGGAACTGTAACAAACATGCAGGGGTATGTTCACAATTTTACAAAATGTTACAATGATGATACATGACATAAAGCAACAAACCCACACTTAGTAGAGTCCAACGATTTAGACCACTAACTAATCTCGTGACAGTGAAACTTGCTCTCAGCATAAGGGTAAATATATCTGCCACAGCATAATCCTGCCACATTTTGTAAAAAACAATGTACTGCACAATCACAGTTATAAAACTGTGCTAATTAATTGAACTAGACATATTGCTTCCAGCAGTAGGTGCCTGATCTGAACCTCTAACATTTGCCAAAGCCTGGTCAAGTTTTGCCTATTAGGAGTTTAATATTGGTTTGGTTTGATATTTTGTTACATCACACAGACGCAATTATGGTCATACTGGCAACATCCAGTTAATTATTGGTAGAGGGAGACCAAAAAACTTATGCCTGGGAAGAATTACCGCACACCACAGGTTAGCTGGAAAACCTCCCCACATGAAAATTCTCATCCTGACCGGGATTCAAACCCATGCAGTGAGGCTGAGCAGTTAACAAGTCAGTAACTCTAACCGCACAGCATGGTGTGCCCCACTTAAATATTGTGATAATTTATTGTTGGCTTAATTGTCCTCTTAACAACCATTTAAATAGAGACTGTTAACTTGCTTGAAGTAGAGGAGTGCTGCCTTCACTGTTATTGCATGCCAGAAACACCTGACTTGATCCTACACCCAGTCACATGATCATGCCACTGTGTCTTCCAGTTGTACCCATATAAGCAAAGCAAAAGTGCTTAATTACTAGTTATTTTATAACTTTTGTATGTAAAAGTCTAGATTTGAGCCTGAGTCTTCTGTGCTAAGAGCAGAAGTTCTCCCTAAAGGGCCAGTGAGACTATCAGCAAATATTTTTGTTTAAACTATAAAATTGTTTAGTCTAGCATGAACAGGTACCAGTTATCTGGCACTCATTAACTATCAAAAATATGATTGGGAATTCTTGGAGATTTTATATGTCTTACATAACCGCATGGAAACTGTCGACTAAAATTGGTTCTTTAATTTGTTTGTCAAACATTTACTGAAACATGCAAATATGCACCAGTTTAATGTTGGCAAATAATTACCCTATGATTCTCTTAACAGGTTTTAAATACCGTAGGTTGTTTTAATTGAAAAATGGTTCTAAGGTTGTAATCCTAAATACAGTTTGATCATTAAATAAAAAATTATGAAACAAAAGACAGGGAAATAAATGTTAATTCCAGGTTTGTAACCAATCAATTATTATATAACATTATTATATATTGCAAAGTAATACACATGTGTAAAACATACAAAAACATGCTTACAACTAAAAAATCAACAAAATGATGAAGGGATTAGGTAGTTTGTAATTACAATTTACCATGTAAGGTAGGTAAAAGAATATAACAATTTTAATCTTGTATGCCTTTTATTTTATTAAAATGCTATCAGTACATGTTTACCTTGAAAATCATAAACTTCTTTTGCTAAAAATTGTATAATACTGTATAATACTGTTGAACTGTATTGCTAATAAAAAACAACTCATGCGATAAATGCAAAAAAAAGAAAAATAATGAATATGAGAAACTGAAACAAATAAACAGATGTGACTATGTGAATGCAGATGATCAACATTTTACAATGCTCACAAGTCACAAAATAAAAGAAAATAATTACATGGGAATGTTTGATAAATAGTAATACTTAAAACCTGTTCTTGGGATCATAACATCAATAGAAAACACTTTTCTTCTATTATTTCCATTTTATCTACAAAGTTTGTTAATTATAATATATTATAAATGGCATTTTGCTTATAACATCAGGATGCATAATTTAAGTTATACATGACAGTGTATAACCTTTGTAGAGATCACAAGAATCAGGTCTTTTTTCTTATTAATGTTATAGTGGAAAAGGGGAAATAACTTTGTTTGCATACCTCCTACAGTTTCCATCCACCTTGTTAATCATGAGGCACCTCATTATTCCAGCATTGTCTTCACCCATTGGGATCAAACCTGTGTACAACATAGCATTTTAATTTTGGGGGTTTCATAGTAGTAAAATCTTTATTTTTGTATGTGAGTCATACATTAACAGAAATGTGTTTGTTTATTTTCTGAAGGGTCAAACATCAAACAACTGTCTGGTTAGTAAGACAAAAACCCTGTACGTCAGCTGGCAGACTTCCTATTATGAAATATTCTGTAGTAACTGGGTCATAAACCTAAGTGATTAGAGAGACAAACACCTTTGTTTGGGTGTCCTGGTTGTAACAAAAATGCTTTTTTGTGTGCTTTTTTTGTATTTTAAACAGTAAATATATTAAAATTTTTGATCCACTACATCGACAGCTAAAATTTTCTTCGTGTTTTAAAGGGATAAATTAAAGAAAAAGTCTACAATCAGTAAGATAGATGTCATTCCAAAGAAAACTATATTTTTTAGTTAATGCATAAAACTACAATTACAACTCACCAATGGTAGTTTGGTTGGCAAACACCTTGGAGGATGAGAGTATATGAGCATTAATGAGAGACTCATCGATCCTCATGTAGGTCTGATCACCACTGGCACCGATCCATGTTGCACGACGACCATATCTTGCACCTGTCATAGCAAAGAGGTAATATGGTACATGTTTGCATGTGTGTATAGATGTATAAATATGACTGTTTCCTTTTTAGTTATACTAATGCGATAATAAGCATGGCAACTACATAAAGCTCTTGATCCAAGAAGTAACCAGACAATTTCTAGCTAATATCATAGTAATCCATAAGTCTGCTGGAAATCTTGTTTGCATGCAAGGTTTTGCCTAGATGAGTATGCAACTCCTTCTGCTCATTATAGTGCAAAGACGGAATGTCACATGACTCACTGATGAAACAAGTTTAAAGGCATCTAGAAAGGAATGTGGTATCCCACTGAGCCAGGCCCCCACATGCTATGACCAGACCTGCTAATTGCTGGTCATCACTGCAGGGAGTCTTTAGCCAACATAGTACTAATCTGTCACAGTAATACCTCTGAAGGGTAATGCAAAACTAAATTACCTGCTAGTATGGATGTGAGACAGTAGGCTAGTTTTACACAAAGCCACAAACATTATTGTTAGTGATAATGTGGGTTGTTTACTATATGATCCCTTACAAATTCTTTATTGCATTAATTACTAGGTGTCAATTTTGTAACTGCAAGATTATGTATTTATTTCATAGCTAAATATTTAATTTTGAAAATACATGAGAGATACAAGTTTTAGTATTCAAAATGACTCTGAAGGACATTATTCTGACAATGAATGACTTTTTAAATTGCTTTTGTTAGAAACGTTTCGTTACATTTTACAAATCAAAATAAAATATAACTTTAAATATATATGAGAACTAAAAGAATAAAAGAAAGAACAAAATTTATAAGAAACAACAAAATCAACCAACAAAGTAAGAAAGAAAACAAATAAAGACACATCGTTACAGACTGTGGCAGCCTGGCTTATCAGAAAACAGATGCCCTCACATGCTGGGTGGGGCAATAAATGGGGGGGGGTCACTTATATAAGGCTTTTGAGATGCCTTTAACTAGTAGGTAACTTGATATTTTATGACTGAAAATCAATTAAAACTGTGCCATTCTTTAGAGTTATTAATATCTCAAACTACGGGAAGACAGTCAACCCAAAGGCAGGCAATAACCACTAATTGTAAATGCAGATGTGTTTACACTAAATGTACACTATTTCCATTGATCTTTCAACTTTTGACTCATATTTATTACTCCATCTCAAACAGGTGATCATTTCATCTTTCTGCCATGTCCAGCTAACTGAGTCCTATAGTAGACACATGATGCAACAGGTCTTGCATACAAATTGAAAACTTGAATATGCCTGTTAGGCTTTTCATATGTAACCGACTGTCGTTTGATATCAATTAAAAATTGGTTTAAAATTTAAAAAAATGCTTGAACTTTGACTAAGGTGAGCTTCATCGTCCCAATAAATTAATGGTATAATCAGTTGCTTTAAAAAGTAGTCAGGTGTATTTATTACTTATGAAAACCATTGCCTTTAAAGACATGATTGCACTTTTATATTTGTTATGGATGTTAATGTTGCCTACATACCCACTCCAGGGACAGGTCCCGGTACAGCGTACCACAGGGCCTTCTTGGACTTAGCTCCATCATCTGGACAGACCCGACCTAGGGCTCCCTTCTGTAGCGTAATAGGATATAGGAAGTTTTATCCCATCTGTTCAAACAGCACAGACATGCAACTGCTTCTGGTCTTGTGAGTAAGTGCATGTGTGTGTGTCAGGGCTATTGTCACATGGTATTTTAGTGTTTTATTTATACGTCTGCATGGTGTACCATGAAAGAAACAATGACCTTCACCTGACAATGAGGTATTTATAAGACAAAAATCAACAACACGACAAAAACTATAGACCGTACTAGTGATTTGAACTGTAAATTCCAGCATACATGTAAACTAAATTTGAGATATTAACTAGAACATTCCAGTATCTTTAAGTGTACACTGTACTTAATTATGGGTAGCATTTATATTTAAATGTACAATTTACCACAGGATAGCACCTGTCAACTTGTAGGCAAACAGACTTTATGGTGACTAACAGCTGCTACCATTACAATTCAGCTTATTTTACCAGAATAAAGATAATTTCAGTGTAACATAACTACAAACCTGACTTCAGATTTATCTTTACCTTACATATGTATGATTACTAGAGATATTTACCTGTAAATTTCCACAGGTAAGTACCTGTCCATTTGCCAGCAGTATGACTGTATGATGACTGCCTGCCGCCACCTGTACAGCTGTACTAGGTAGGGGAACCTTTGTGGGGATGCCTCTGTAAACAGGTAATGAGGATGTAAGATGAAATCATTTTAAACCCATATTATCATTTATGACTACAAATGTAGCAGACAGCTTATCTCTTGATCTGACCTTTGTCTAAAACCTTGGTTTAATAACATGAATGACTTTTTTTTCTAATAAAAATGTGCAAAAAAAACATGAGAAGACATAAACAAGACATCAACAGTAAAAGAAAATTTTCAACTCTTTGATAAAGATTTGGTACACCCCTCAGAAGAACAAAATATACCAATATCATTTCCTGACATAAAAGTAAACACCTGATGTCAGTTAAAACATTTGATCAATAGTTAAAACTTGATTTGTCGCTCTAATTTTGTGCTTAAGTTATTATCCATATTATAACAATATCATATGCTAGGGACACTGTGGCCAAGTGGTAGATGTTGTCATCTTGTGACTCCTAAAGCTGAGGGCAAGACTATCAACTGCACATGGCTCTAGATTGTCACTACCTGTGTTCTAGTTCTACCCAGGATAAGGGCAGTCTAGTTGAACTTATATTGCTTTTATAACTTTATTTGTGTTGGTGTGATGTAATTTAAAAACAACACCAAATCAACCATACCTTGTTATGATGTCCCCTTGTCCTAGTTGACCATATTGGTTACTGCCAAAGGTGTACACTTCACCATTGCTCAGCAGCACAACTGCAACAAACAGAACCAAACTTTTACACTCATTTGTATCATAAAGATGAAGACATTATTATTATGTAATATTATAGTTGTCCAGACAAATACCCTCTAGGATAAATACACATTCCGTTCTTGCTTATGGCCTAGATTCCATTAATAAAGATAAATATATTGCTGAAACAGCTAAGTATTAAACAAATATTTTTTTTAAGAAAAAAAACAAAACATTGAACAATTATGTACATAGCAGGAAACTGTGTGAACCATGATGATAACCAAGCCTGTGGTGCAGATAATGATATTGATACTGCCTGGAGAGATGTTTTCTCGTGCAGGCTAAAGGGCATTTGGGTCATGGGTACATCCTATGATTACGAAAGAATAAAAAAAAAAACGATGATGAGGATGATGGTGATGATAGTGTGTACAGTCCTTTCCTACCTGTATGGTGCATGCCACAAGACACCTGGGTTATAGGCACATCCCCTGGGCCGACTGTCACCTCTGTTGGAGGGAGACTAACAATCTTGTTGCTATACTCTGCCTCTTGATCACTGCCTCCAGCATCATCTGTTCAGAGCAACAGATATTTTGTTTAAACAGTGATGCCATAGGATTTTTGTCAAAATAGCAACATTTAGCAATCATTGGCTGAAGAAGACCCAAGAAGGATTTATTCAGACCTTTATCATGGAAGAAATACAGTTGCAATGCTGATTATCTAAAAAATCTGACACTTGCTTAATTTACAACTGACTACGAGATATTTACAATACAACAGTAAATAAAATTAACAGATTCTTACTTCTGTGTCTGTTTGCAGACTTGCTTGCTCCTTTCTGGTTCTTCTGGGTCATGGCACGAGATCTCTCCAGCTTGGCAAACAGTTCTGCCAGAGGTCCAGACTTCTTGTTAATTTCTCTGCCTCCACCTAGATGTGAATCGTTTTGTTAAGTGAATAAATGTTACATAATTTGAACAATATAAATTATTTTTTTTGCACGTAATGAGGGCAGTAAGTAAAATTTATACGTATAAGCATTTGATTTTACTGCCAGTAAAAAGTGACTCTTGCAAATTATTTGTAATTTACTAATAAAGATTTATTAAGTTACATACAGTCTTAAGCAAGAACAAAGTAAATATTATTGATTGTTAGTTGTAAAATATGAAAAACAGTAATTCAGACTTATTTTGTTCAACATTAAGTATGTATTTGCTGAAATGTTTTAAATAATGTAAACTCTTAATTAATAATGAAGGTAAAGTATTGTCATTTATTGGAATTTTCTTATTAATTTTACACATTAATCAATGCAGAGCTGCATTGAACACAGCACAAAACAACAAAGTAAGCACACCTCAAATCAAGTGCATTAACAGAATTTGTGCCACCATGCCTAGGTTATTGAAATATGGTGTGTTATAGCTTGAATGATTCACTGCAGTAAAAAAGGGTGTTATCTAGTAATAGCTTTGTATTTGAAAATTTTATGTAGACATTCTAAACATAAATCTATATGGCAAAGCACTAAAAAATAATAAATTTCTTGCATTCTAACAAGGGTGCTTATATTTACATTACTGATAACAAAGTCATCATAAATATACATGCAAATGGCATAATTAAAAATCCTAAATTGTATAAAAATAGAATGAGCCTATAAAACATTCTGACCAAGATAAAAAAATAAACAAAAAGTACATCACAGCCAGCACTATAGAACTATACAATGACTGCAAGGGAGTGAAAGAGGTAGAAGAAATGCATTCAAATCACCCATGATGAGGTTGAAAGGCACTAAGTCCTTTGGAAGTTCATAAGCCCCATCCTTCCCTTTGAGCATGTCCAATTTGATGTCATCTAGTTCCTCACCATCAACATTCTCTCCTGCGCATGTCTTGCATGCACCACACTCCGTACAGCCAGCCTCCCCAGCGCCGCAACCACATGGCCTAAAAACGAGAGTAATGAACTTATACATGAAAGGACCTTGAGAGTTGCATTAGCAAATGGTTTGCTGGACACATCTTAACTGTATATCAGTAAGGTAAAACTAATACAAGAACACTCTGAGTTAATCTCTTCTTGAATATTTTTTTATCTTAGCTAAAGTTGCATCTTTACTGTAAAGAACTTTGACAAATAACATGCTGCCTTTACAACTCTAAGCCAGACTTACATGCCAGGGTTCCTCTCCTTTCGACTACCACTGATGATACATCCCAGGCCATACCCTGTACACTCACCACACACGAAACACACTCGACACTGGTCTAACTTCCACTTGTGTTTTCCTGTGATGACAGAAATATAAACTTCTGTAGTCTGTTGGCACATGTAGATACTAAATAACTCACTTATTTAGGGAATTCATTGATATTGAAGGAGATATAAACGATACATGACGAATAATAAATGTTTTCGTCAGCATAACAAAAACTAGCAACAACAGCATCACATTGCCTATTAGTTCTTACACATTTTACATTTTATGCATGGGAATTCAAATATCTACTTTAAGAAAGAAAATAATAAAGTATGAAAAGAAGAAAATTGCACTGAAAGGTATGTCATACTCATTTGTTTAATTATTTTTTTCTTCTGTTTTATGATCAAGATAGCACAGTTTAGATACCTGGGGGACACATGATTGATTCCATCTCCACTTCCTCCTCTTCCTCTGTCATGTTCACATTGTGGCTGCCCACTGAAATAAAGTAAACACCAAGTTAATCAATACTTCAAAATCAGAATCGAAAGTTACACACAACACTGCACCTACTGACTAAAATTAGGACATATTGCTTTAATATGTTTAGCAGTGACATAATTACTGTCATTATATCCAGCTATGATATGGTTTTGCTAGAATGAGTAAAATTAAATTAGGTGAAATTATATAAGGGAATCATATTAGACCATTTACTTCTTAACAAAAATATTAAACTAACGAAGATATTTTTGTATATAGTAATATAGACATTCCGGCAAGTGTCAAAAATTCTTTATTTCATTCAATGAATAGAACTTACCATCTTTGTTAGCCCCTGGAGTGTAATCCCTGCCACACTGTCCCTTGTTGTTGATGCCAAAGGTGTAGATGCGACCATTCCCTGTCAGGGCCACAGCGTGAGCCTTTCCAAGAGCTACACTGGTCACAACCTGATCCTTCAGGTCAGTCACATGACCTGGGAAGAGACCAAAAAAAATGTTTTTGAATTTTAGTACTTGTAACTAGCAACAAGCCAGATAATCAACTCAGTCACTTCATGAAATGTTTAAACCATTTTTATTTACGCACTATTTACATGAAAAATGTTTATTTTATTTTTTAAAGAAAGCAAAATATATGTACACAAAGTTGCTGATAACTTACCACTAGCTTGGTGACAGTGTGCGGTATCTTTGCCAAACATGTACAATCCCCCATCAGTGGTGATCACAGCACTGCTCCCATTGTTACATGCTGCATACACTACATGCTTAGATTCTAGACGGATCATTTTCTTTGGTTTGACTGCCTTTGGTTGTCTTCTTCCTTTGGCTAGATGGGGAAAAGTGTAAGCTGGGATGAATATTAAGAAATGAAGTTTGTATAAGACATTTTTTGTAAAAGGTAAGAAATAAGACGATAGAGAACTGAAATGGGTAGAATTAAAAGTTTACAATAGATGCAAATGTCTTGTGGCAAAACTTTGACAAAAACTTTGTTGAAATATAATGACAATTTAAGGGTGAAAAGATCAAGTCAGTTTGATACCATTTTCTCTTTGGACCATGGTCTAATATATTATCTTTGGACCATGGTCTAATAAAATTTCTTTCTTTAATTAAACTTCAGGTTGATGAAAATCAGCAAAATCTTCACAAATCTGAATTCTAAATTAATATTAGATTAAAATATAAAAGTAAACCTACACAGACTTGAATCCCCATCTTCGCCCCGTCGGGGTGTGCCCACAAAGAACACACTGCCATCCTCTGCCACAATTAGGGCATGCAGACCCTCATGTCCTGTGGCTACCATAGAAATCTTGGGGGACTTGGTGATAGGTAGCTCTGCCCACTTTCCAGCAGTAGGTCCTCCCTGCTTGATGCCAAGCGATGTTGCCTTGCCAGAGTATAATACCTTAAAATAATAAAGGTATGTTATTTATTTATATTATAGCAACACAATGATTGCTATAATAACGACATCCGGCTATCTCAGTGAAGGAAGCAACCAAGAAACGTCTGGGTAGCTGGAATTCATTCCCATAGTAAATACTTCACCAAGCTGATATTTTAAATCCCATGCAGTGAGAGGCTGAGTAGTCAGAGGAATTACATGTCAGAGATTCTAGCACTCAACCACAGGTGCCCCTATATGCTAATTTGTTTTGTTTTATGCCACATCAACCTAAGTATGCTGATTAGGGCAACTTGCTTGGAAGTTGGGGGAGGAATATACCATACAAAGGCCCAAAACAATCACCAAGGCAGAGGTGGTCAGCTTGAATTATCTGGTTTAATAGAAGAAAAGGTTAGGCTATTAATGTAATAAAAATCTTAAAGTTCAATTTTTAAAGTTTAGAAATGCTTTAGTTATTTTGAAGGCATATGGCATTATGTATGTTTTATCATTTTCTTTATACCATTCAAACTTTGCTAAAAGAGAAAACGTGAATCAAATTATGCATAACATTGTATAACTTTCTATTTGCTTAAAATAAATGTGCTTTACCTTTCCACCAGTGGTTTTGACTAGACTGAACTCTTTCCCTGCTATAATACTGGCTATATCTTCATCAAACCCAGTGCCTATAACAAAACATGAATTATTTGAGAAAAAAACTCATTTATTTTAAAATGGAAACAAAATATAGTACAACAGACGTAATTTTATAGCATGAAAGATGCCTGAATATAAAAGAGCCTGGTTTTATGACATTAAAGACATAAAAATACATTTGATGACAACAACACTAAGTCTGAACAAAAAGGGTGAAATATAGTGCTTATCTTTCTATCTATTTCTATCCTTTTATTTTTTTAATACTACAGACACAAACTATAAAATGGCAGCATAAGTTAAACAGACATACCATTGGATCTACAGTTCTTTAAAGCAAGCTGTGAATTTCATTGCTATATCAGAAACAATTAATCCTGATATGTTACATGTTGAATTGCTTATATAAGGTAAAATTTATTTTTGTTTGGATGGTACTAAACAAAGCGTGGAATTTAAAACATACTTATTTAAAGAGAAAAACAAAAGCTTTAAATAACCTAAATATCAAAGCTTGCCCCACTTACAAATGGTCCTTCTCTCCACGCTTGCCTCGGATACATCCGTACCAAAGGCGTCCACACATTTCCTGGTCAACTTCAATGGAAGCTCATTAACAACTGGCATAGGAGAGTAGCGAGGATCGAACATGCGAACTACAAAGCTGTCATCCTTGGCAGCTGTGATCTGACCAATATATCGTCCATCACAGAACATTGCACAAGAGGAGACTCCATGACCTATACAGTGACAAATTAAATTAGAAATCAATTATTTTAAAATTGATAAATATTTGGATATATTGGGGAAAAAACTATTGTTTTACTTTTTTTGTTTGGTAAGTATAAGAATCTCTAGATTATTAGTAATGATAATACATATAATATAAAAAAACACACATAAACCATTAAATATCACAATATATTTTAAACATTCTAATTTTCTTGTGTGTATTCTCCATAAAAAATGTATAAAGCTGTGAACTTTCACATATTGAATAGAGAACAATAAGAAAATATACATATATAATATATATAGATTTCTGGAAGTGGTAGAAAGAAGATTTGTGGGTTGCTTCCCTTCCTCAGGATCTACAACTCCTGCTTGAGAATGAGTCATTTATGTAAGGTGCATACTAATAAATAATGAGAATTGATCTGTGCCTTCTTTGTTATTATACACATTTTTAAGAAGAACACATAAAACTTTTAGCACATTAATTCTAAAGAAAACCTTTGCCCAGTTAAACAAGAATGAAAAATATCAAAAAAATTTACGTAGTAAGACCACAATTCTTACCTAATATTTGTTATTGACTGCATTTTTTTTATTGAAGCACACATTTTATTATTCTAAGACACTATGAGGATCCAGCAAATTTAATCAAACAATCACTTGGTCAGCTGACACAGACTCACCATCCATCTCACAAAGGTTTTCTACCTCCAGATTGTCAGTGTTAATCATACACAGCTGGGAGGAGTTGTCAATTCGACACAGGAGGATGGTCTGAAATATTTTTTGTTAAGTTAAAAGCACACATCAACCCAATTATTGTCAAAATGCTAAGCTTTTTTTGGTAGGAAGAAGCCCAAAATGTTCAGCTAGAACCACTGCGCAACTCAAGCCAAAAAAAGACTTCCACGCATAAAGGTTTCACCCAAACTGGGTCTTGAACCTCTGTGTTTTCAGGAATGAACATATATAATTCTGAAATAGGGGCTGGGGTTCAAATATAAAATTACAATAATCAAAGCAGACATTGATAAAGGTAAAATCATATTAAATTTTACAGACTTCATGCATGGATTCAGTTCACCGACTGAATGAAAACTGTCATACACCTGAAACTGAATTTGCACGTCCTATTTCAGTACGAACATGCATTTGACCATGACATTTAAATTATTTAGGTTTACTGTTTATGATTTAAAACAATGAAATTCAGCATATTTATCATAATGGGAATATAATAAACACTTACCCCTGCATGAGCAAGCCACACACTGGTTTTTGCAGGCAGCATCTCTTTATGGCAATACACATGGCCCTGTGGAAAGAAAAGAAAATATAAAGAAAGAAAGAAAGAAAGATATAAATAAATAATAAAAAAATGAATTGAATTCACAGTAAATGTTTGTAGTCAAGCAAAAAATAAATAAATAAAAAAACTGTTCCAAGCCATATGATTTCCAACCAATCAGAGAGAGGCAAATACAGTAGCTTGTGAAACATGCATAGAGAAGCATGCATAGAGGGATGTATTCTGATGCATGCATAGAGAGGCATGCATAGAGGCATACATTCAGAGGCATGTATAGAGAGGCATGCATAGAGGGATGCATTCAGGGGCATGTATAGAGAGGCATGCACAGAGGCATGCATAGAGAGGCATGCATATAAGCATGCATTCAGAGGCATGCATAGAGAGGCATGCATAATAGAGGGATGCATTCAAAGGCATGCATAGAGAGGCATGCATAGAGAGGCATGCATAGAGGCATGCATAGAGAGGCATGCATGTAGAGGCATGCATAGAGGCGTACATTCAGAGGCATGCACAAAGGCATATATTCAGAGGCATGCATAGAGAGGCATGCATAGCAAAAGAAACTTAGGAATGTGAGTACTCATAAGAATGTTTTTGCAAAGAAATGATTTAATAAATATCATTATTTCATAATATACTGATGTTTTATCTTTATGCTTTTTGTGCTATTAAATAATAGAAATTAAAAGAAATGTGGCCATGCCACGAAACCAGGTTTTCAACAATTTAACACAAATTATTAAGTGGAAAATGTTTTTCTATTTTTAGTAACAGTGACCTTGACCCAACTGGCTTCAAATCCAATCCGAAGCTAGGTCTTCATGCAAGCCTGCTATATCCAAAGTTTCATCAAGACTGGTTAAATCAAACTGAAGTTACTGACCGGAATCTGTTTTTTCTATTTTTAGTAACAGTGACCTTGACCTTGATCAGACTGGTCCCAAATCCAATCTCAAGCTAAGTCTTCATGCAAGCTAGCTATATTCAAAAGTTTCAGCAAGACTGGTATATCCAAACTTAAGTTATTGACCGGAAACATTTTTCTACTTTCAGAAACAGTGACCTTCAACCAAATGGCTCCAAATCCAATCCCAAGCTAGGTCTTAATGCAAGCTTGCTATATCCAAAGTTTCAGTAAGATTGGTTTATCCAAAATGATGTTATTGACCGGAAACCCACTGTTTGACACCACCCTTCTGCCCGTCCGCCATACCCCAATCTAATAACTGGTATTTTTGTTGAAAAGCTGGTTAAAAAAAAAAGACAAAAGGTTAAGTTCATACAAAAATTAGTTTGGATGAGGCAACAGATCGATATTCATGCTAATATCAATTTCATCCTCATTTTAAAGTTATAACTTTAATGAACTTAGAATAAAGGTAATCTTTACCATGATAGAACCACCATATCCAGAGCCTATTTTGAACAGCCCATGTTTGTTATGGACATACAGGTAGGTACCATCACTCGTCAGAGCCGTAATACTGGGATTGTCTATGGATAACACTGAAAAAAAAGACATAGAACACAGTTATATATGATTTTTCTATCTATGATTCTAGAAAATATTCACCGCATACCGTAAAGAGCTGTGCAGTTTTTTGGACAGGTTTATTTACTAAAAGTCGGGGTGCGCACATTCTATGAGCTATTAAAAAATCCATTTCCCCCTCAAGTCTTATTTGACTGAATGAGAGTATATTGCCCACAGCCAACCGCTTTATGATCATATTTAGGCAGTTTCTATTTTACTATTTAATTATTTAGCTTACTCCATACATTCACATAGATAGGATGTTCTATAAGCTTTAATATTGAATAAAGTTAAAAAGAAAGACTAGACTGATTTTCATTGTGAGTTTATTGTGCACACCGTTGAAATGAAAAGGAAGTAAACACTGTATTGCGTAACGGTATAACTCATTGACCATACAAAGGTACAAGCACAATTTCTATTGAAGTGATGTTTTGTTTAGCCACTGTAATGGGTATAAACTTTTTTTCATGCATTGTTTATTCTCAATGCTGTTTCAAATGTTGCTTAAATTAATGTGTTAATTAAAATAATCTAGCTGGGATTAACTGTCTCACATACATTTCTCTAAGTTCTGTATGACACATGAATAATTAAAGGTTGGGTAAACACTCGAACTTTTAACTATAGTCTGCCAGATACACCAAGCTGTAATTTACTAAGTGTTTCTGTGTAGACTTGCATCATTACCCAAGTCAATGTAACTGAGATAAGTTGTTGTCAAGATGATATCAATCAAAGCAGTCTGACAGTGAGGGTGTGAATGTTGTGTTTTTTATAAGCAGCTGTCGATTACATTTCTTCATGGTATTATTGATTGGTTGCATGAACACAAGAACAGTGAACCGTTCTGATCAGGATTTAGATGCACGTTAAAGCTAATGGTCTCCAGTAACTTTGTGTTAGATACAGGTGACAGACATTTCTTCCTGAAATTGTCAAACACCTGAAGGTACACAATAACTTCACACAACACTATAGATATCACAGATCATGTATGTTTAGTAGCGACCGAATTAAGAAAAAAGGTGTGAATAATTATGCCAGTCAATGAGTAGGTCGAATGATTGAGAGGTCAGAAGAGTACAGTGAAACTGAGAACAGCTTTAGCCCGTGGTCATTACACCTTAATGGCCGAGGAATTTTCTGAAGTGGGGGTGCAAACAAACTATGAGCTACTGATTTTACCATGGATATGAAGCCCAAAGAAGGGATGTGCACATTGAATGGGCGTGCACATTCTATGGCCCTTTATGGTAAGTTAAGTTATTTCAATGGTCATGCAGGTTGGGCTGATAACATTTTTGATGGTTAAAGGGAAAGAAAACGAAGTGTATCAGACAAAATTGCCTAAACTAAGAATAAACATTTTATAAAAATAATTCTAACAGGCCTGTCGGAAACTTTGCCTTTTAAAAATTAACCAAGTTTCCATACAGAAAGCTGAAGTTTTGAAAAACCTGAGATTTACATCTACACATCATTTCCCAGTGATCAATCTACCTGCAGGCATGTTCTCCACTGTGAAAGCAAACAGGAGAGATTTCTCCTTTACTCCATGGCTGAACCAGTCTGGAAGCTGGGTTTTACCCAGGAGGACTGCCTGTACACTCTTCTGAAGGGAGGCCAAAATACCGGGCACCTACACAAATAAAGAGATGGAAATTATAAAGCTAAAATGATAACCTTAATAGCAGTCTTCACTAGAAGTCATTGGGCCATGCACAATGTCCTCCGCATTTAGCATAAACCATTCTCGATCAAGTAAAATTTTGTCTGATCAATAGATTTTGTTATCTTGGTGGACCAGAAGTCCAATCATTTTAAATTTCCTTCATGAAGACTGCCATTGAATATGAATCACTAATAATGTGAAATACAAACAAAATTCATCAACTATGCCCAATCAAGGTCAAAACCTTGAAGTTCATAACTGCACTGTAACTTAACTAATAAGAAATTTTGATAAATAAAACTATATTTCACTGTAGATATTCAAGCTAGTATTTTCTCCAATACTGTTACATTAAGAATCTCTCATTGTGTGTGACCTAGTGTCAGATGCATTTTAGGACACTGCTTATGTGACTCATGAATAAAATTTATTTGCAGAGGCTCATTGTAATTTCTGGAATGTCTTAGAGAGTGATGCAACTGGTACATTCTCAAATATTCTTAGCTATTATACATGGGGTTATTTTCTTATTTTACTTTTGACGTGTTTAGATCTTCAAGACTTAAAACACAAGCAGTGTGGGAATATTATTTCGAATTATAGCTAGTGTATTTTTGGACTTACAGTGATAATATTGCCATCTTTGGACATTATTGTGAGATATGACTTATTGTTCTAATTGTTATAAAAATGTATGTTATAAAAATGTGTAACTTGTTTGTTTAGTAAAATATATTGTGTTGTAAATTTGTTGCCGGCTTTTACTTTATGTTGCTACATTAATCCTAACAACTCTAAAATAAACAACAAAAATAATGGCTGGTCATCTATGTCAGACATTTTAATCGCTTCAAACAAACCTTGATCTTCTGAAGCGCCAGAGGTCCTGTACTCATCAACATGGCTGACACGGCTGTGAGAAGCTTCCCTGTGTCACCGAGGGCAACCACTAGACTGATAAGTGCAGAACATGCTAATGATGTGAGTGACAGCTCATTGTGGATAAAATCAGGGCCAGTATTGGTCGCAATGTCCATCAGCAGTTGGAAAAGACCATCTGAAATAAAAATATAATTCTATGAATATGTAGTTACATTCAATTTAGAGATAGTAGGTAGTTTTGAAAGCCAGGTTGTCAAGATTATCTATTTAAGAAATGTTTAAAATAAAAACCAACACTAGTAAAAAACATCTTTAAAATAAGAAAATATCATCTTAATGCCATTACTAGACTGACAAAAATGGTCTTGTCAGTTTGCCTTTACTTGTACAGTAGTAAAAATGACCTCAAAAGCAGACCTTTACAATGTTCCACATGTGTGCTCTACATTTTAACAACTTCACAAATATCTTGCTTATTATGTTTCTTTCAATCAAATTCTTCATTAAGTGTTCCTACAATTTAAAAATCAAGTTTTCTAAATAAATAACTTTAAAGGAATCTTTAGAATATACTAAAATGTTTTAATGCTACATTGAAAGCTTCTACAAAAGCTGTTGCCTGAATCTGTAAATTCTGAAGCAAAATTGCTTCTGAATTCCTTTTCAGTTTCTGAAAGATGAAATCATAAAGGATACAATATCTGCTGAGCTGCATATCAACAAGAATGTTGTTTTATGACCTTTCTCTTTAAACAAACAAAACCCAGCTAGCACTCATTGCATGTATTTGCTTTTGACTGTCACAACAACTTGAAGTCTCTATTTGCCAGAACATAAACTGCATATATATTGATCAACATAATAGAACATGGATGTACCTATGATCTCTAGGGGTTCCATCTTCATGCTCTCTGGTTGCTGCCCCTGTAGCATGTCTAGCAGCGCCTTCATGGCCTTGATACACAGGATAGGGTAGCCATCTCTCGTCTCTCGTACCAACTCAAACACCCCACGCAGTCCCAGCCCCACAATCTGAAGTAGCAGAGTTGTTTTACATAACGTTATCGATGTCATTATCATAAAGAAATTATATATAAAGATCAAAGAACTATCGTACTTTCTTGCTTAAAAGACGGGGATTTTTCCTCAAAATTCCATGTTCAAAGTGTGGAGCTCGTCTTATATGTGGGGTCTAGAGACCTGACAAAAGGTTTTCACATTGTTTTGGGGTGAAAACATACCGCGTAAACTTGTGTTTATGCAATGACTCGACGTATTGTCATTATCGACCGCCGAAAATATACCTTAATTGACCTTTGAAGTCAGTCATCGTTTAACTGTCTCACATACATTTTCCTTTGCTCTGCATTAAACACGTCTTATTATCCATCTGTAAACATTAAAACAAACTTTCAACTTCAGTTTGCCAGATACACCAAGATGTAATTTACTTGGTGTTTCTGTGTAGACTTGCCTCATTACACAGGTCAAGTGTATTGACTCTGAGATCAGCTGTTGTCAAGGTGATATTGATCGGAGCAGTTTGACAGTGAGGTAGCAAACGATGTGTTTTTATAAGCAGCAACTGATTACATTTCTCCAAGTAATTATTGATTGGCGGCATGTACACAAAGACAGCGCACTGTTCCACGACATATTGTATATTGTCATACAAGACTTAGTGACGTAGATCAAAGAAATTAATGTCATGTCGCCCCGGGCTACAGGATATTTGTGCAGCTGAGACTAGTTACATCCCACAATTTGTGAAAATTTAGTCACTGTTTACCAATTAACCCTTTTGTTGAGTCCACATGACCGGTCGATGCTCCTGTTCATTTTTTCGTCTGATCTTATAAGAGGGTCGAAGCAGAAACCGACAATTTCACAGGTGACGTAGGGTGCCTGTCTTATGAGCGAAAGTCTTATAAGAAAGCGCGGTACTTTACAATCCCGTTTTTCTTCATTTTTTTAATTTTAAAACAATCTTAAAACAATAAATATTGGTCCACAATCAGGCGGTGAAGAGATAAAATACATGGCAATGTAGTATTTGTTATACTCATCATGACCAACTTACTGTATACTACATAGGTGGAAGTTAAATCAGACATTACAATACCCTGTAGAAATAACTTGTTAAGTCAATATAAAATGAAGATAAACAAGTGTTCAACTTTTTCCAGGGAAAAGCATTGATACCAATGACATAAGTTTTCTCCAGGGAAAAGCATTGATACCAATGACATAAGTTTTCTTTTATATTCTATATAAATGCATTCATGAAATATAACATCCACAACACACACAACAGTATTATTTCTCTTCCTTACCTTGGGTATTTTAACAGCAGCATCTTTTGTCCGTTCCTCTCCTTCATCCTCTGAATCTGTATCTGAGAAGTTGCTGTTACTCTGTTGATACACTCTGGTCGCCTCCTTCATGCATCTCTCAAGCAATGCTTGCCTAATGAATGAATACACATTGAAGGAGGATGGATTACTGAAGAGGTCGACATTTGGCACTGTGGACTCTGGGGGAGTTTCAGGGCTTTGATCTCTCTGCAAATAGGAAAAGGAAGGCATACAAATAAGATGAAATAAACTGATACGTTGTTGATTAAATTCTCCTATAGATATGATATAAATGTAATGTTGATCTATAATTTGCATAGATTTTAATTTGGATAAAGCTTTTAAAGTTTATCGATGTTGATTAAAACCAATGATAAATAAAGATAATCTTATCTTATAAATGTTATAGACTTCATTATCTGGTGTTTATATACTATTTCAATATAATATTTGACATGCTTGGATATTGGATTATTATTCCAATTTATACAAACAATACAGCATATCTATATGTAACCCCAAAGAAAATAAATATATCAGAAGTTATTTGTAAAACATAATTTTATTATTTAAATTCAAACAGAATTATATACCTTCTTAACCTTTTCTTTGGACTTGTTTTTCACTTTCTTTGCTTTTTTCTCACCTTTTTTTCTGTAACAAAGACCAAAAGAGTTATGCAAAGAAAAAACGTCTTAAAATTATGAGAAAAATGCATTGTAAGGTTATGTTAAAAAGTTGATATTAACTAGATAAATGATTCAGCTACATGGTTTTCTTGATTTTTTCCTCACAAGTTGACTATGTAGACATGCCTGTCAATAACTCCATGAGTAACTATTGTTGAAAATATTAGCATAGAAGACTGTACAAATTAATCAGAGCTCTACATAAAGAACAACTGACTCTTCCTCAGCCATTTGACAGACAAGCTTCTTAGCCAATCAGGTATGGAATTTCCCCCACTTGTTTGTGATGGCCAGCCCTAGCGTAAACAGATTAGACAGATTTTAGGGAAGCCTATATAGCTATAAAAAGAACGTAGTAAGGTTTGTTTACATAAAACTAAACGAAAAGTAAAAGGGATGGTCAGTTTGAATAACTCTATTTCGCTGAATTCTAAAGCCACATTAGGTGAGGCAAAAATTAAATTTATTTTGCAGACATGTGATCTTTCCTTGGTCCAAATTAGGGAGACTTAGGCTCCCAGAGAGGGAGATTGGGATGCCAGGGAGGGTGATTTCTGTGAATGTGTGATAAATTGACTATGTGGCTTTGACTATGTGGCTTATTTCTATTTGTAAAGCAGTATTTTTATCTTTTTTATCAATAATCATAGTAATTTCACTTTCAGTGATAACATTTTTCTTTACAATATTTTTTAATGAATTTTGAAAAATATTCAACATATTTTAGTTCACAATCTAGACATAAATTGTATGCTTATGCTTAGGTTTTAAGCTTGTGGCCTACAAAAACAACAACAGCCAAACATGGTGTAAACAATTCAAGTGTCAACAGTACTTACTAATGAACTGAAAAAAGGTTTCCAAAGTGATCTAAATATATTCTTCTATCAAATTCAAATAAAATATCTATGTACTTATTAAGATGTTAAATTTAAAATGAGTATGCAAGCATAAAAATAGTTTATTTAAGTTGTAAAATAAACATTTTCTAATTATTCTGTCATGTTGCCTGCATTCATGTGCATGCATGTCCATTTTTCTACATATTTACTTGATATGTGTAGTGTTTTTAGATTACCAAAGTAAATGGAATTTCACTGTACTTTTTTGCAATCAGGAGGTGTGCCAAACACAATAATAATGCTGGAAATTATTATCTTGACTCGATTAGGAAAAAATTGAAGACATTCAATCTAATTATCATGACCTTGCGTTTGGGTTAATACAGAATAGTTCTCATAGCCACCCTATTAACTGGTTATTGAACATTTAAAATTTCGAAGCTCAGTCCAATGGCTGCGTCCATTGTGCGCTAATCATTGCTTCCACTTTCAACAAATTGTTGTGTTCGGAAATAGAACATGTGAATATCGGCCCCGTAAAACAGGCTGAAAAAGCCCTGTAAAACAGCCCTATTTCTGGGTCATGTTTTACTTAAACAATATTTTTTTTTGGGACCAACAAAGGATGTTAATCTCTAGGGTTTGGATAATTCCAGTTGAATGCTGGACAACTCGCGCCAAACCAACTCGCGCTAGGTAAAACTCGCTCCAATATTGGTCAACTCGCGCCACATATAGACTTACAGTTTACAATAGACTGCAACTTACCGATATTCGCGCTTACCTAATTACATAAACTGTAAAACAATACACTATTTCATATTATATCTTTGTGTTTGTTTTTCAGGTCAGGTGCCAGATAACAACTGTACGAGACACACTTTTTTATCATGTACTCGCGGGATGTGCATTGTATATTGCTTGAAATAAATAAGAAAAAAATGATTTGGTTCTAGCTCTTTATTGATGAAAATATTATTTTGTTAACCATGAAAAATGATGTGGAAAAAATGTTTGATTAAATTCTAAAGAACCTCAGGAAGCTATAGTGTATAGATAATGAGTATGAACTCATGAATAATGACAAAGAAATGACAATATGACTACCTGTACCAGAAAATGTACTTTGGATAAATATACATCAAAATAATATGTAATCTATAAATTTATCTAATTTATTTGTATTCCAAAACATGATTTTTATTGGACTTCAATAATTGGCAATTGGTATGTGAGGCGTTACTTTAATTGATTACATCAAATCGATTGACAATCAGGCAATTCTGTATGTGAGATGTGACTTTAATTGTCCAATCAAATAGATTGGCAATCAGGCAATTAATTAATCCAAACCAACTAATTTGCAATTGTTAAAAAAGTTCAGCAAACAACTCACATTCCTTGTGTGAGTAAATAATGTCAACGCCATGCTAGCTATATAACAGAGTCAAGAACAAATGCAATCTAGTCTTAACAACACCATGGATATAGCAGAATGTCTCCACTGCAACAACCCTGTGACGAGGCGGATGCATGCTGTCCGGTGCGATGGCTGCCAAGGTTGGCAACATAGGAAATGTCAAACAGGCATCACTGCAGACATCTATAAAGAGATGGTGAAAGGAAACATTGACTTTCCCTGGACCTGTGCCAGATGTACAGACCAAGACCCTGACCCAGTTCCAGACACAGTGCCAACACTGAGCGATGAGCTGATGGAACTGGAACAAGAAATACATCCAGAGGAATTCACATTCAGCGATGAATCATTCACCGTAGAAGGGGTGTCATCCAACGATCCACGAATACTGGATCGATCTCTTGCGGAACCACGACTAGACAGCATCGTTCTTGACAGAGATCAGCAAGTCAGTTACACTAAGTCGAGCGCGCTACGCAGAGAGGAGGGCGAAAACTCGCAAGCAGTGACGGCTTTACATACACACTGAAGGTAATTTATTTTTCTATACATTTTATATTCATATTTATTAACTATATTTACACAAATCAATTCTAAATATATAGAAATATAATTATATATTAATTATTATTTGTTATTTATTTATTAATTCTAATTTTATACTTTTATATTACAGCGCCAAAAACAAGGTTTCGCCTACTGGATCTGCAGTGTTCGCAACAAGAACATGAGATGTCCAGCCCAAGTGAAGCAATTTGGCAGCTCTTATATCAGCGGGGGCAGGCTTCACATCCATCCAGCAGACCCCAGAGCCAAGAGCGAGGTCATTGGTCATGGTATGTTTAAAGTATATAATATTACTAAGTCTACTATCACTACTATAATTTATAAAAATATAAAAAAGTATTAATAATATTAATAATTTTAATGATATTAATAACAATACTGATTAATCATAGCTACATTTTTATATGCTATATTTTAGGTAAAAGAAATGGCGAAGAAGGAGGTTCAGCGCCCTGCGGCAAGTATAGTGGAAGAAATTATGAAGACAATTAACATCGACAATGACGCTGGTCTTCCACGAGTTGACAACCACATCCGCATGGCAAATAGGTCTCGCCAAAAGTTAAGGCCCATCGAACCTAAAGACAAACACTTTGAGGTAATAATCTATTCATCTTAACTCCATTTCATAATACTTGTTAATTTCTTTTTAGAAAATAAAAGCGATTACTAATTTATGTGTATAAGCACAAATTTATTTGCTGTTGTTTTAAACATTGATATTGTATTTTTTTAAATTACAGGTTGGCATCATCATATCAACAACCGAGTGGCACGAGTGGGGCCATCGATGTACATCCTGATCCCGCTGCTTCATGAAGAAGCCCAGACGGTCAAGATAACCATTCAGCTGGTATCGGAGATGGCACTAACAAGGTACCAGCTTTTCAAGTTTAAGAAAACACACCAGCAGCTATTCTCCATGTGGGAAAAATATGAGGATGGAGAGATCTCCACCAGCAGACTTCTCCGGGATGTCAGTTATATACAAGGATTCGCTCCCGTGGACGAATAGCCCACCAGGCAGAGATATTGATGTAAAAAGTGTGCTAAAATTCTTCAATGACATCATAATGTATGTACCAGTGCATCTGTTTTGTAGTTACACGATTATGTGACAATCATATTTCATTATCTGTTTTCTATTGCAATTTCTGCATTATATGTTTGTTTTTTGTGTTTGTTATTTCATTGCAACAATAAAACATTTAATCATTAATGACATCATAATGTATGTACATTACCAGTGCATCTGTGTGTGTAGTTACACCAATTATATGAAATTCGTATTTCATTATCTGTTTTCTATTGCAATTTCTAAACTATATGTTTGTTTTTGTGTTCATTGCAGCAATAAATCATTTAATCATTAATATTTTACTTCTATTATCTCCAAACAAAGAAGTCAACAATTATCGCCATCCCCCGTACATTGTTCACACCTACCTCTCACTACATGTACCATATATATAGACTATATGCGGCGCGAGTTGACCAATTTTGGCGCGAGTTGGTTTGGCGCGAGTTGTCCTGTCACCTCCCAGTTTAGCTTTCTTTGAAAAGTGCCAAACACAAATGTTGGAAACTGTTGAATTCAGGTAGCACTGGGATATTTATATTTATCTGACAATTTCAATGTTTATACAGATATGGAGCGGAAATGTAAATCAATTCATAAAATTGCTACAAAACATTGTGCATGTATTGTTGGTTTTATGACACACCAACACTTATAGGTCATATTGCGCAAACATTGTACATGTCTCCTATGGTTCCATTCTTTATCACCCATAGTCTGCAACACTCACAACATTCACTGATTCAGTTTCAATTGCCTTACATTTCTTTAAAAATCTAGACATAATTGCCATACATTTAATAAATGCCATATTGTAAAGCAATGCAAAAATATGTGATTTAATGATCTTGAAAGATGCACCTAAACAAAAGCAAGATCAACATGATATTAAACCTACTTCGACGCAGAACTGTCATCCAAAGGTTGGAATAGTTCGTAAAATTTCTTTCCCAGTTCATTCCCTTTCAGAAACAAGTCGAGTTCACTTCGTGTTGACGGCAGTACAGATGCAGCCGCCATTTCTGATTGAAGCACAATGTCACAATCTCTTGTAAACAGATAACTAACACATCATTAATGCGCTTTAACGAACTGCAGAATTATCATATTTCAACTTTCGTATTGACTGACAGAAGTTGACATTTTGTGCAATGTGTTCTGGGAAAATTCAAGAGTTGATTAAATTATGAGCGGAAAGGATCGAATATACCGAAAAGGATAGTTAGTCTTTACTAACGAAATGGTAAATTTCTTATGCATATATATAATGCTCACTAAAAAGCTATAATATCTCCAGGGAATTGATGTATGTTTCTAGTCCAAATCAGTGCAAAACAAAAAGTATATTACGTAAAATACACAATGACGTTCTGCCACTTATTGGGTCCAACTACATTTCAAAATTGGTTAGATCTAGGCTATGCTGAAATTTAAATGTAAAACTAGTACAGGTTCGAATCCTATAAAAATATTTCGTTCTTTTTCGTTTCTTTGTGTCTTTTCTTCTTTTTCATTTTTTTTATCGAAAAATTAGTAATTAGTATATATTTCAACCACCAACTTTCATAACGAAGAGCACAACAAGAAGGAAGACATACACTCATTCATATTCCTACAGCTATTCACACACATATAAGTCAGCTAAGGCTACTATGAATGGTGTTGTCATTTTCCCCATTGTTACATAGAAACACATCAAACAGTAACTTAAAGTCATATATGTCCTTAAAATTATCCAAACAAAGAGGAAATGTGTTCTATTTTACCTTTGTAAAATGGCTTTTAATTTAGTTGTCAGCTACTCCACTTGTGACAATAACTGAATACGAGCTGAAATATAAAACAAAAATCCACACAAACTCGTCTTCTATTTATTTTACCCATGGAACATTACTTTGAAATTAAAAAAGAAAAGATTTCCCATTTTTTAAATCTCTTTTTGGTACCACATTCTGCGCAAATTGCACCAAAAGACAAAAATACAACATATTTCCTCTTCAAAAAAATAGTTACTTAACAGTTAGTTTATTTCTTCAATTCATAACCGGTAAAAAATACACAAAATATTTTAAAGAAATACTTATATGTGGCACATCTAAATTATTAGATATTGTATAAGTAATGAAGTATTTTTTGTTGGTGTTTGTTTGTTCGCTTGTTGTTGTTGTTGTTGTTGTTGTTGTTTGATTTGTGTATCACAATAGTCCAAAGTGAAATGAAAGGCCGGTTATTAGTTTTCTGCTGGAAAACAAAGAGACAATAAATAAATTAATAAATGATTAAATTGTCTGTCTCGGGCTGATGTGTGAAAATCTTTTCACACCTAGTCATATCCAATTCTCCGTCTCAATCAGGTATTATACTATATGTTTACCTATTTACCGAAACGACCGGACTCATCCTTACATAAGATGACTTTACCGAAGTGGTCATTTACCGAAGTGACCAAGCGAGGTAATAAAGGACTACTGATTAAAATGACGTTTAAGACGAAACAAGCATGGTATAAAAATAATATTAGTCGATTTCAATGTATGGTCATATTTTATTTCACTCTTGGTCATAGAAAAATAATATTTTCATTTGTTGAAGCGATCATTAGCGAGCTTCCTGTCATCTTTCCTGTACGAGTTTAATAAATATTTGTATTATGGGACTTAACAATTTCAGATCATTTTTATCATAATAATTTCCAACGCCAATATTCGACATTTATTCGAATGTTCAAAAACAATAATGAGCTAAAATATAATATGATACCTTCTGATTATGTCATTACCCAAACAAAGCATTAAATCACTGTTTAAAATGCATTGTTGCGCAGTGCGAAGAAGTCTTAATGCATGTCCTCTCAATTAAATTACACATTGTTCAGCAGTTATTGAACATTTGTGAACACAACCATAATCTATTTTCAAGGTAACCTCATGCTGTCTTTTAAATGAATACTCCTCATACATTATGATAAACGGTAATATGTACTTATTAGTCAATTATTTCATGCAGATGTCACTCTCTTTCCTTCGGCAAATACGAGTATACATGATATTTGACATACGGATAGAAAACTGTCTTAACCGACTGTTTACAAACTCGACACAAATGTGCCAGCAAACCAATGTGATTGAAATTTGCTATAGTGAAATAAAATATGTAATGAGTGTATTAAATGGAGGACAAGGCGAACCATATGACCAGTATGATTATCAAATTATAAATATCATCCAGTTCGAGCCGTAGGTATATCAGAGCTCCTTATATTAAATTCCCTATTTTCATATCTCACTATTGTTATTGTTTTAAAGGGAAGACATCGTGTAGCAATACAGCCATTGGGTAAGTCTGCACCAATACCTATATTGAATGCGTCACAATCCAGCGGTCTGATAAAAGTTAATTATGATGAGTCACGAAGAAAATATGTTTAATTAATAATATAATACTATGTTGTTTTGTTTTGTATTCGTTTGTGGTATGGGCATATAAATAACAAGTTCGACAAGTATATAGGTTTAAGTTATATTTCTATGCTATATATAATAAAAACAAGCATGTATTAGCTGCTAAATAAAAACGTAAGGCACTTTTCGGAAAATATAGAATGGTATAAAACACAAAGTAAAAGACTGGCTCACTTAAAGTAGCACTGGCAATAAAACTACAACGTATATAAACACGTAAACAGATGCTTTCATGTTACCCTAGCATTTAACGGTTTGAAAATCTAAATATGGCTTTTAAAAACAAAGTTCTAAAACATATATAAAAATAATGTATAATTAAAGTCCAATTTTATATAAATGTTTAACACTACTATGTCTATATCAAGAATTTTACTACAGAAACATAAACTGTTGCTCAAATCGGGGACGTTTTTCGCAAATACAATTTTAAGAAAGTATGCCTTAAATTAACAAGCACATACATCAAAGAATAATATACAGGTTCTTCAAATACGCGTACATCTCGAGTGTTTCATTTTAATGTGTTATATTGCGAGTGATATGTGACCGAACCAAGAATACCATTATAACAAAACACTAGCACAGTTTATTTGAGAACATTCTGAAAATTATTTAAACCATCGCTTTAAACTAACATGGAAGATCACACTTTCGTCTAATTGATTTTGCAATACATGTATGAAAAATATGAGAACTGAACACAAATTTGGAGCTTTGGTTTTACTTTTAATAAAATCGCTGTTAATATCAAACCATAGATAGAAAAACAACAACAATAATAAAACAAAATATGAGATAACGCTTAATATCTGGAACAATATGAGGTATTAATTTGAGAAAAAGTGTTTAATATTAAAAAAAAACATGTATATCGTAAAATTGCAATATCTTGTAATGTAACAAATATGTAAATAAATTGCGTTATTGCATATAAATCTGAAAACGTAGAAAGCATAGAATCGTGACCACGGTATGCATGAAGCCCGTAACTACACGCGTATGCATGTCAAAAAAGTAAAGTCTCTATAAATAAGGAAAACGCATGCCCTAAAAAGTCCAAATGAATGCTTGACATGCAAATATAATTATGTACAGACTATAAATGCCTGTTATAAAGAAAGAACATAAATCACTACGCTTAAAAGTAAAAAGATTAATACATTTTTTAAAAGGGGGATATTATGTCGGATATTGGCATTTTTAAACAATACATTAAGATCGCTTCGCCATTTGTCTAAAATATCACATGGGAAGACAATGTACATTTGATGATGTTTTTTCAAAGCTCAGGATTAATTATATTTGTATGAGTTTCATGACTTTTGGCCGTTTTTATGTTATTTTCAGAAACATCCAAATCCCCTTGTCAGCACTTGTTTACTTATTGTTACTTTGTTACACAAATGTAAAAATGGCACTGAGTCATGAAAATTGTTCCAATATGAGAACAACGAAATTTCAATATAAACTACCCAATGATATTTGGTTACAGTTGGCTTTGCGTAAATAATTTATTAAACAATTATGCGATATGCGAACATGTATAAAATTGCAGATAGGTAAAAGCGTATTAAAGGTATGCTAAAATTGCCAGAAAACCACCAAACTATCTAGCTATTACAAATTCAACAAAATTCAACAACAACAACAACAATACAATTTTAAGTTTGTCATGCAAAAGATCAAGCCTGGATAGCCCCATGTCGATGGATAAAACAACAAAATTTGCACTGAATCGTCCATACTATTACATGTCTTTATGTAATGTCTCCATTTGATCTATCCATTTTTAAATGAATGTTTATCATGCAGGACTTTGTAACCTGACAGTTAAATGTCTCCGTTTGTTGCTATTGCTTCGTGTTACACTTGTAAGCAAATTAGCCACGTTTTTCTCGTTGTCAGAATCATTACGTTTTAATACGTTCTCAGAAAACATGAAAACCTATGCAGGGATTTCCCATGTACATTGGAGTTATTTGTAAATAGTCACTCCACTGCCTGGAGCGTGAAACTCGTGCACCTATGAAATTGACATTTGACAAGACAATCGGAATAGATCAGATGTTGGAATAAACACCACTGTCTTCGGCCATTCCTGATCTCTTAATGCACGATATGACCACATCGTACAGATACTCGAACTGCTCCTGTAAAGAAAAAAACAACAACAGAAATTAAAATCATGCGGATATTCCTTGAAATAGAGCCAGGCGCGTTGTCCAATGTCATCGAACGAGTGCGAAATAAATTATTATTGAGTGCACTAAACTCATCTGAGCTAAACGAGTTTTAAGAATGGCTCAATACTTAAAATGAACATGACATAACAACAACCAATAAAAACGTTACACATTCATTAAAACAAAATATCAACCAGCGAATAAAAGCTGATAATATCAGACCAAATCAACACAAGTTATGTTTGAATATAGACGATTAGGTACTGTGCTTTACTTGGAAACTTACGTATGTAATAAATCTGCCCTCAGTTCTCTTTAAGCCAATAACAGTGTCCAATATGTTCACGCGGCAGTCCTTGTAGCGCATGCGTAGTGCTTCATTCATGATAGCCACCACCAATCCACATCTTGTCCAGTCAGTGCTATATAAGTTGAAAATCAATAGTTTGCAATATATAAACAAACACAAATATTATCGCAGTTTATACGATCTTAGTCAAAACTTGGTTTGCTTACAAATATAGCGTTTATTATTTCGTAATAAAATGTCTTAATTCCAGTTTCAATTTTAATAATTGTGTACGCCTTTAAATACTAGTTGTATCGTCTCCAATGTTACGCACTGCTCCAGAATGTTTTCATTTGTTACCCAAGCTACACATGTTTTTTTTTAATAATATACACTTGACATATACATACCTGCATGTGATAATCAACGGCTGAGACTCGGCAATGTCCGACTGCCATCGGAATATTTCGTCAACCAGAAGAGGCAATGATTGAACATCATCCGGAGATGGTTTACCCGACTTCCAGCCAGTGATGTCGTATTGTTTAACAGTCGTCAAAGCATTGTCGTCCTGATTTTTTTAAAAAGTAAAATTGTTTCAATTATTATTATTATTATTATTATAATTATTATTATTATTATCAACATCATAATATGTATCATAATCATTCTTCTTCTTCTTCTTCTTATTAGTAGCAGTAGTAGTAGTAGTAGTAGTAGTAGTAGTAGTAGTAGTAGTAGTAGTAGTAGTAGTAGTAGTAGTAGAAGTAGTAGTAGCAGTAGTAGTAGTAGTAATGGTAGTAGTAGTAGTAGTAGTAGCATTAGTAGTAGTAAAAGTAGTAAAATAGCTTTAGTAGCGGTAATAGTAGTAGTAATAATAATAATGTAATAATGATAAAAATAATAATAATAATTTAAAAAAAAATAATAAAAATAAAAAAAGCAGTAGTGGTAGTAGTAGTAATAGTAGAAGTAGTTTTAAAAGTAGTAGTAGTAGTAGTAGTAGTAGTAGTAGTAGTAGTAGTAGTAGTAGTAGCAGTAGTAGTAGTAGTAGTAGTAGTAGTAGTAGTAGTAGTAGTAGTAGTAGTAGTAGAAGTAGTTTTATTTGATGTTATGATTTTTGTTACATCGCACTGACACAGTTATGGCTATTTTGGCGACGTCTACCTAATTATAGGTGGAGGAAGACACCAGACATAAAGGATCCCAAATTAATGTCTGGGTAGAACCACTGGCGCACCACAGGTTAGCTGGAAAACCTCTCTGCCAACCAAGATTCGAATCATGGCGGCGAGAAGCTGAGTAGGTACAAGTCAGCAGCTATAAGCGCTCGGTCACGGGTGCCCCGTAAAGATAACATGCTATTTTTTGTAGGAATCAAACCTGGGACCTCTCAGAGACGTAGCAGTGCTCTACTGACTGTTCCATTAGGAATTGTTTCATTTTTTATTATAAACTACGAATAGCACAATGTTTACATTTAAGTTTCAACATAATCGATGTAATGATTTCGACAGCTTTACAACCGCTGCTCATCATTTCAGCCGGATTCACGCCAGAACCCAAATGACGGGGTTGGGGCTAGTGGTGGTGGGGAGTTCATCGCTTAATCACATAAATAGTATGTCTAGCAATACAAAGTTAATATAAATTAAATCATTGTTTTATAAATTATACCATGTAAAACTTCAAAGAAATACACACTGCACCGCGTTGACTTAGTAGCAATACTCGAAATTTAAGGAAGGCAATTTAAAGAATGAATAAATATCAGGTGCTGAACGATAATCCATTAAATAACTGAATGGTCTTTCTGCTTTCTTTACTATACTAAAGGAATGATCAAAAAAAGAGATGCTCACCCGGTCAACTTCCTTGAAATCGAATGTTCTCACGGTAAAAGACTTTTGTGTTTTTTCTTGAAGGAGATAAACATTGTATTTCTTCAGCTTCGCATTCCCGTCTGCTCCGAGTTGCTGAATTTTCTGAAACAAAACATTTACATTAAGATAGCAACATGGACAATTCACTTGATACCATAATTTAATACAAAATGACGCAGTCGTTTTGAAAGCTGTCTTAGTACATTAAGCTGTTAAATGCTATAGTTAATGAGCTTTGTTTTGAAACGATTTGAGCTAGAAGTTAAATTGTATTTAAATGTGTTTTTATTGCAGCATCAAAAGCATATTATATGTGACATAAGGTCAACATTTCTGTGTCGCAAAAACTTTGAGAACTTATTTCCACTGTATTCTCTACTGTACTACTGACATGTCTATGCAGTTAATGATGGTATTGTCATTGACATAACATGTACATAAGACGAAATAAAAAAGTTAATGTGTTCACCCAAAAACCATTGAGGTCTAGAAACAAAAATAAAAAAAATACAATGACAACCATGTGTAAATGCTTATGGACATTCAACTTAAACGTCTATTTAAATATTGGTCTAGGCATCTACTTAATTAATTATTAGTTTAAATATTTTAAAGTTGTGTCTAATAATATACACTGTGAATTAAGCAACGCACATGTTAGACATTATTAATTGCTAACACGCGCCCACGAGAGTCCGAATTCATCAACTGCGAACATTGGCTCAAAGAAATAATAAACCAGTGCTAGCTGTGAACACTTTCTTGAGACACTAAACTGTTAAATGCTATGGTTAGAATACATTTACAAATACGGAACAGCTTAATTATACGCACAATCTTGCTAACCCCGACAGGGATGGATCCAGGGGGTGGGGATGGGGGAAGCATCTCCCCACCAACCAGGTGAAAGAGTAGCCCCTGAATCCCGATTGGTTCCTTGCAATTCGGACGTCGTGTTAGAATTGGCTTATAGTTGCAGATATTTCTGCCATTGTACATTATGTTGCGAAAAACTAATTTCTTTTACATTAATAAATAAGTTTGATTGACGCTTTGTTCGTTGTTCACGAAATATAGAATATCTTACGGTTAAATGTTTTGCTGGTTCCCCGCTTATATTGATGATTGTTTTGGCGCCGTAATGCCGAAGTTTGGTCCATAAGTTGTCCATTGTCTTCTCAGTTGGGGCCAAGGTCACGATGTAAGCAAGCACTCCATTGAAATTCTGAGGTACATTAAAGATTTCAAATGTCAGTAATTGTGCTTTACAATTAGTTAACCGTTCCGATGCTCTGTTAAGGTTTATTTGTGGGCAATACTGGCAGGTTGTATTACTGTAAATGTACTATCTGTATTCTCTAGATGACGTTACATACTTTTCGACGTCGTTATATGTAATTTTAAACATTGATATAAGTTAGTAGTGAAAGCTGAAAGGATTGTCGTGAAAGCGGTAACGTGTTAACAAAGATCACAGCTAACTTCTTCATTAAAATTATCCCCCAAGCTGTACTGGACGTTCCTTTAACGATATTTTCATATGCGGAAGTGTTACATGAATCTTCACGACACTTGTTTAGTTGTTCAGTGTGGGTGATTCACTTTAAGCTGCATTCGTGTGTATCCATGCCAGGAAAACCAACCATGATGCAACACACTGTCACATTATCCTGACTTAAGTGTTAGCATGCAATTTGTAGTACGATCATTTTAAAACTTTGCTATGTTGTGTAAAAATGTTTACCCGGGAGCCTTTTATTACAAATTGGCGTTAACCTTAAAATACATGCAAATAAAAATAAGAAAGAACCTATACTTACGTTCAATTTCAGGTCCTGAACTAATGGTTTGGTGGACACCTTTGGTCGGTTTTCATCAACTGAAATAATAATAACACTTTTTTTTTCAAGAGTTTATGTAAATTTTAATCAAGCCACTTGAAAAACTGTTCATTGACGGGTGGAACTATTCTGATAATAATTAGCAACGCCTCGGCGAATCTTGTTGTATTTTTTATTTTCTTTTTCTAAACATGAGACTAGATTTGATTGCACGTGGTCTTTAATTGGTGATTGGAGCACTACATTAACCGGATTAATCACCCGACCTAATGCGGTGAATGGTGTTTTTTCTTGTTGTGAATTTTCCCATTTCAGTAATATTTGTCAGATTTGTCTTGCATGTCTGCGCTTTTCTCTACTTTAAAGATTAACATATATGTAGTAATTCTCTTTGAACCTGTTTATATTGTTTTCTATTTTCAAAACTTCATGATGTTTAGCTGTTCGTTCATGATACAGACAAAACTAAACGCTTTACACTTGAGCAGGTTGTTGGGCAGTAAAACAGAGCATACATGAAAAATAAGTAAACAAACACATGTATTCTTATTGTCGGGCTGGAAACTACATCATATACAAAACATTTAATTATCGTGTCGTAAGGCTGTTAGAGAAGTATTCACGCTTTAATACAATTGAACAAATGATAAAAAGTTCTTTCAACTGAAGCATTACATTCTAAAACACACAATGTCAGTTTAATTACAATATATAATATTTAACATAACAGAAGTGTATGGAACTGGATTTCAATGCCACAAACATATTTAACGTTGCCCGACGGATTCGGGAATGGGAGACTCCAGCCCCTGCGGAATATTTTAATGCCAAGACTCAATTTCAATAGTCCGTCCTCGGGTTGGGATCTCCTGATCTTATAGACAATCGATATATATATATATATATATATATATATATATATATATATATATATATATATATATATATATATATATATATATATATATATATATATATATATATATATATATATATATATATATATATATTCTATTACTACCTTCTAACTTCGTCACGTTGCCATACTCAGGCTCGTTCTTCTTCGTCATTGCTTCGACTGTTTTACACATCAACTGGGAAATGAAATGCAGGAATGGACACAGTCTCGGAGAATTGTAACATGTAGTTTTAAAACAGGGGACATTATCACATGCACAATAACATTAAGCACTTTCTTATTCGTAAAGGTGTCTACATGCACATATGCACCTATGAAGTGAATGTTTATTGTTTCCTAAAATATAAACTTCAAAGCACCTTAATATTTCCGTGAAACATACGAACATAACGAAATAAAAAAAGGTTAAACATGCTTAAAATGTTCCAGGCGAATGGCAGACGTAGCACATAGTGTTATCGTTTAATGGTTATTTTGTAATAAGAACCAGTTTTGATCCCCATGGCTTGAAGACGGTAAAAGTTAACGTGTTGTGATTTTAACACGTTTGAATAGTTAACTTACTCATCCAATCCTCTTACCTGGTACTGAACCTGTAACCTTGTCTGTGAGGCCCCAGGGTCAGACCCCTGCAAGTATGACAAGACATCCGGTACTTCTCGGGGCCAGTACGACTGTGGTCCCAGCAGAAGGGCTTCGGCCACGGCTTCATGCAGATAGACGTACTGATCCTACGACAAAATTTGATCTTAAGATTAACTTTATTTAAGGCATTTTGTATATCAAGTAGGTAAATCTTTGACAACCAAAACGTTACATATCCTCTATTTAACCCTTTATGGTTGCTGACTGTGTTCTGACAACCAACGAAAACACAAAGCAGTCAAAGGCGATGTTTAAATCAAACCGGCGAATCGTTTAACCATACTTTTGGTATTGCATTTGTTCGGTATTTTGCTCGACGTGATAATTGCAATCTTTGGAAGATAATTCGGTGTTCTCGAACCTTGGTCTGGACAAGTTTGATTCGCTGCCGCCGGAGCCTTTCGACCGTCTCTAGCGGTTTGATACCGCCCTCGGCGCGGGCCTGTTCATACAAAACATCCAAGGCAATGAAGGTACCTGTGCGCCCAACACCCGCGCTGTAGAACAGGAGAGAAGAGAATACAATGAAGTAGTTTAAAATATGGCATTGTATTACTTAATCGAAGCAGACAGAGTTGTAGATCACCATAAAAGATCTTCATAATAATAAACGGGCACCAAAAGTGATATTCGTGAAATATAGTACATACATAAATATACACAACTGATGCCCATTTTTCAGCTATCATCTTCAGCTGATTTTCTGCTGTTTTTATTTCATTGTATGCATCAACAACAACTTTGTACGATGAAGAATTCAAGTATTCTAACCAATGTTTAAATAAAGTTTATACCTTGTCAGGTGTTTTCTCTTTAAATATCAGAATCCATGTATGAGACAAACTTATCACCATGTACCTGCAGTGTACAACAATAGGGTTTCCGGACTGTTGTTCTGTCACTGTGCGCCAGAAGTTGACAAGGCACCATGCACTGTCAGGGATATCCTTGTCTGGCCATGAGTTGAAGTGGTACTGGGTCACGTGACGTGCAGCAGACTGACCCTGTAGGCAGATTATATAATACTTATTGGCATATGTTCTTGTATATGTATGTTCAACTGCAATGAGTCCTTTTTCATTTTCATTTTACATTCCTTTGCTATACAATATGTGGTGGTGTATATTATAAAACTTATGATATGTATTTTACATTAAATATCATATATCATTATCGCTGTAGAAGGATATGTCGCAACATACAAGAAACAAAACAAGTACTGAAATATTTTTTTCCTCATTTTGAAAGCAGTGACTCCTTTAAAATGATTGATTCATATCAACGTCTGCTTTATCTTTGTTATCCGACAGTACTTTAAACATTTGTCGCTTTGTTCAAACATTTTCACTTGTCGCCTGAAATGACGCACTTTAACTAATGCTATGCGATGGAATGCTCTGTTGGTATCTGATAAATATCAAAACATTCCAAACAATATCTTCAGTCCTTGGTAAACTTTTAAACATAATATGTTCCATTTTTTTGTAGGAAGGCTTAAGCGTTTACACATTTCATAGATAAGTATTAAACATTGTTTGTTCAAAACCTTCGTTTAAGAGCTTATAAAAGCTCTTATGCAGTTAGTTTTGTCTGATATTTCACTTAGTTGTTATTTATATGGATTAGTGGTGTAATAGTGATTCCTGATTCGCTCAGTTTATACATATTTATTATGTGTTATCATAAATACTCGAATTCATTATATCTTAAAGGTAACTGATCAAATTGATCATCCCCTGAATTGGGCAAGTCTCCGGTACACTAGTCTAAGATACTATCCTAAAACAGTCGAGTTGTTTTATTCTATAGATTTTCAGCACATTTAAGTTATGTAGTAAAACAAGCTCAGTGAAGCTACATAACCCACTTTGAGTTAACATTAGAAGTTCAATAACTTACATGTATTTGACAGTGAATGCCGTTATTGTACGGTTATCAACAATATGCATAGAGTGTAAATACTTTATTTCTCTATTTTTGTATTAAACAATATGTTTGAATGATTAAACAAAATTGATTCACCACAATGCAATCAGTTCAGGAAGTACCTTTAAAATGCATGGGTTCTTCAAAGATTTGCGTGGGTTTTATCTCAATCCCACCTGATAAATGGTTTGGCTGAATGTCACACACTAGGCTGAGCTATTTAGGTCTTTATAAACAACGACTTGACAAATGTTGAAAGGGTATTTCCTTAAGCAGCCGGTAATCATAGACAAACACGGCATTTGGTATTCATTTAACATTCGGGGCGCTTCATTAATTGGCTTTTTTTTAAAGACAGATTTTTTTCCTTAGGCGCTGTTCCTTTTAGACACCAAACACATTTGTATTATATATAATAACACACTGTGATGTGCACATTGTATTAAGTATTTATTATATTCAATTACTGTTTATGTAATCAAGACTTTACAACAATAACCACAGAACAGATCAAGATCACAAAAGACTGACATACGAAGTACTCATTTTGGACAAATGTACTTATTTACTGAGATGCCATCTATTGTTTTTTGTTGTAGGAATATAATACTTTGGAAAGTCCGTTAAAAGAAAAGTACAGTTTAAGAACGCATTTACAATATGAAATACTTGTTATGTTTGTTGCAGAATGATATTTGACATGTGTGCATCTCTTAAACATGGTACACCGCTGCTGTAACACACAAAACACTTTAACATTAGCCACTGTTTATTCAAGATTGAGTGTTTGAGCTCCTCCACCTTTCCCCCGATAAACTCACCTGTTGGATAGTCAGTGTTCGGATACAGAAGTCCAGTCGTATATCTTGTTTCTCCAGCCTCACCCGCACTTCACCGTACTCCTCCTCCTCACCCTCCTCCTCCGGCCAGTAGCGGTCACACTTATCCTGCGAAGGATTGCAAAAATAATAACAATAATAATGATAATAATAATAATAATAATAATAATAAATAATAAATAATAAATAATTATAATATAATAATGAAAATAATAACAATAATAATATTATTATAACTATTTTTATTATTATATATTATATATATTATACATAACCATAATTTGCAAAATGTTTTTTATGATTATTATTGTTCTTAAAATTTCAATTACTCTCATTTTTATGATCGTAAACATTATTATTTATCTACAATTAATTAATTATTTGATTAATGAATGCCATTAAATGCAATTTAATATATATGAATACAATGTAAGCGATTTTGTTACCAAAATATTAAAGAAAAGATAATATTGTTAACAAATATAATTACATATTACTTTACTTAGATAAATGTACACACATGTAGAGAACAAGCAAAATAAATAAAAACAAATGATAAAGTGTTTTGTTAGTAAGTGTTTTGTTATCGCAACATACCGTCGTTGTCAGTTATGTATCAGTGATGCGATTTAAATAACACTTGATTCTAAAGATCCTTCTCGTGACAGTAGAACAAACAAGGAAATACTTTATCAGCAACACACAAACATCAGCTGATAATGACTACATCATGGTATCCGTGGGAACTTCCCGCAACACATTGCCCCACCAAAATAGATTATTTTGGGCAAGGCTACGCTTTAATGTTTGTGTTTTAGATAAACTGTAGCTGGCTTAAATGGTAATACCTTTTAGTGAATCGCCCTTTTTTCTGATAATAAAAGTCTTTGGAAAGGAAGATGATAACCGACTCATAAAAAACTGTAGCGAACAATGTTTTCCGTTTAATGTGTAAATAATGTTTTTATTTTACTCATTTTTTCCCTGTTGTTTTAAAGATAGAAGTACATTATTTTCAATATGTGTTATTTCAAGTTAAATGACTTAGATGTTACGATTTATTATCAGATATGAGGTACGTGTGCAACTCTTCGGACACGTGAAATAAATGTAAAATTGTTAGTAAAATATACAACTTATATGAAATCGTTTGGAGTCCGAATATTAAGAAATATTATATTATAACTAATTTACCTGTTTAATAATGTTGGATAATTAATATAGACCATAATAACGGTAACAATAAACATTAACCCTTTTTCATGAAAAATAATTAAGTGATTAGCGCAATATAGAATGCATAGAAATGAATGTAAATTATACAGTGATAGCTTAAAAATAAAAATACTAAATGAATGAATAATAACAAGAACACTATAACCTTGCCCATTTCCACCAGGTTGGTAAGCATGACTATCTTGGTTGTGTTCTGCTGCCAGATCATTCGCCAGAAGTCGTTGATCATCGATGGCATCGGACCTGCCGTTTACCACATATCATTTACTTTGATTCAGACTTCAAGAGTATATTCCTTGTCAAGGAGATAAGACGAGTTCATCTACAAATTAAAACCTTTAAATATCTTACAATGGAGGTTCAAATTCAAATTTCTGTACACAAACAACTATAACAGCAATGGAATAAATCGACTCATAACCTATTCAGGCCGAAGTTCTTTCAGCGCGTGAACTTAAATGTTGATACCCAAACAAGGCTGTGCAACGTCTTTCAAATGGTTCTTTGCTAAAAGTAAAATTAGGATTGGTCTGAATTATGAGTACCACAATAGTACACAAAGAAAAATACAGTGTAATGACTAACCACAATAGCTTTGATTATGTTCTTCGTAGTAGGTAAAACTATATGATATTCAGATTTCTGAACCTCTGTTTATTTTGAACAGTTAAACAAGGACGTTTGTATTATCAAGTATATAATGACAGTGATACAGTTAAACCAGTGATGATCCTTGTGAGTAGTTTCTCCATCCTTAATATAACTGTTTGTTGTCTACAAAATGTAAGGAGTAGTGAGTTCATACATACCTTGAGATGCAATGAACTTCTTTCCTTTTTCGTATCCCTAGGTAAGTAAAACAAAAGGTGTATCAAATTGAATTTATTAAGGTATCTTATAAGTATATAATAGGTACCCAGATCTGGAATCGATGTTGATTGTAGTTTTAGCTTTAATTGGAAGTTTGAAACGACTGCTTTTTAAATAAACTGAAAATTCAAGTTAATATTTATCTGGTAGGTATATTAATGTACGTCATTGACTGCGTGTATCGTTGTGCAAACGCAGATTGTTCAAATATAAAAAAAGATCGTGTACATATGGTCTGATTATTCTATCATAGAACTTCATCTAAGAGTTTCTCTAATGAAACATAAATTCAGGGTTCATGAAGACAAACAAATTATGAGTTAAAGCTTAAACTTACATCTATGAAGCTGGCGTTGATATAATCCGTCTGATCGGCTCCAGACACTTGTAAGACCACCCTCGAATGATCATCTGTCTCAATAAGAGGAAAATTAGTTAAGCTATCTCATCATGATAACTCTGGCATTCAACCATCCACAATGTTAGCATCATAATTAGTCACATCAAATAATAAAACACTGTTGATTAATGTCTTATTAACTTTATCGGTTAGGGACGGTGGTCGCATATATTGGCCCCAAAAGTGTTGATCTTAATAAAACTAAGCAATATTATTGTATTTTGGGGCACATTTCGATTCTTTGAAACTACTTCGTAATAATGGTGTTAATGTAATCTTTCAATTGCAGTACATCTCGCGCATTTTACTTGATCTTTGGCCAATGTTAAACCATTGTCTCTGATCTAAAGCACAAACTTTCATAGGTTAGGTCTACAATCTTTACATGTAATTAACTTTACATAATGTCCTCGACTTTGCAAGGAAGTAAAATGTTGAAACACATGACTCATTAATTTGGCTTTCAATGAAGAGGGTATCTGATAAAATTACTCTGTATCTAAGGAAACAATGAACAAATATATAATGTTCAGAAAATGGTCAACTAAAAAGGTCGAAATGAGTCAATGGTTTGGTATGATAACACTGTACTACTGAACATTTATTGGTTACTTTTTAAAACGAATATTGCATTATACTGACAAAAAAGCAAAAACATCACCACATTTAGCAACAACTAAACACAAATAAATGTCAAATCATTTAATTACATGTACAATCGGTTCTGGACAGTTTACACAGTTCTAATTATTTAAAAACTAAGGATAATCTTAGTTTACTCACATGTTACTATTTCCCGATATCTGTTTTTGCTTCTGTTTTCGGGACGAAGTGATTCTTCGTGTTCGAATTGCAGCCCAGATGGCAAGGTCTGAATAAGGTTTGGGATATCTTGTATTAACAATCTATTTTAGTTAATTAGAACACATGCTGTTCATTTATATATCTTTTTATATCAATTGCCCTCTTTGTTAGAGAGACCGGGAATCCGGTAGTAACAACCTGATATTATTCTTAAAGCTTAAAAGAAAATTTACATATTTTTAATTACAACTTACAATTATTATGCCTTTTAAATGTTTTTGTATAATTTTTGGTATCAATAACATTGTCTAAATTTCTAATTTCATTAACAAGCTAATGTTTTTATATTAAATCATAATGACCTTGTAATCTTCATAAAACCGATTGCAATTGTTGGCTTTGCTTTCCTGGATGTAGCACCAGAGATCTTGTATATAGATGAGGTCAGGGCTATTTTTCACCTTGTCAAAATTATAATAGTCTCTTAGTTTCGGTGCTTCAGGTTGTGGCTCATTAAGATCGTCTCCTGTCAAATGGTAAAGAACATTCATAAAGTAATTAAGAAGCAGATGAACTGTATTACAGTTTTCTAGAAGCACATACCTTAGATCGTGCTTTTTCGTGATCAGTCTATGTTTGACCAGCTTGAAAAACGAATTTCCTCTTAACATACACATCCTAAACTATCGAACTCCTCGATAACTTACTTAATCTAAAATTGTTTTTTCCCTTTGCTAACGGTAATGTACATTATCTCTAAAGTAACTCCATAAACGTTAAATATGTTAATAGAGGTTTTACCTTTACCGATCACAGAACAAAATGCTTTTAAAAACTGGGATTTTTGCCCCTTAGTGAGTCCGATAGATTATTATAGCTAAGCGAGAAAGTGATTATGAGTACACAAAAGTCAGGTAGAAATGATGATGAATACGTAAAATATACAAGCGAACCCCGTCCCCACGAGTAAGATAAATTCTTCAAATAAATTGATCAAATGCTTGGTTCATTTCAATGCTGAGGACAAAATACAACACTATTCGCAGACAATAGAAAAACAAATAATGAATAGAACCCGGGACCATCTTGTGTAACTCTTTGCCGTCTTATCTCTTTAGTCTTTTTGCATGCATTTTAACTATACTGTTATTAAACATTGCGACTGGCACAATGTTTACATACAGCTTATATCTGTATCTCTGTTATAATGGATAGGTCACTTATCATTTTCTTGTCATAAAAGTCGGACTCAAGCTATGAATCTGGTGTTAAGTGCCATTAAGTTCTTCCTTTTAACATTTTTTGTACCGATTGCATTTTTTCCAGGAACTTAGAATGACTTTAAGCACGGCTTATAAAGGCGGACTGAAGAATACAAAATTATGTTAAGCATAATAGGACTTCAGCAGTACCATTCGGGGTGCGGCGTTTATTAATCGGCTTGGACCTTTCTTGTGACTCGGCTTAAGCCGGTTGCTAGAAAAGCCAAAGCAGACAGAAGCGCTGTTTAGGCGGTGTAAGAATTATTATGTACACAAGTGCTGGTGTGTAAACAATGGTCAAATTTATTCAGCAAATAAAATGTACAACGCAACGGAAATTGGAAAGCAAGCAAGTATTCTGGTAAGTATTCAGTTGCAACACCTCTTCTTAAATATAGATTATACATTGGGACCAAAGTTAGATCAGAGTCACTAACATCTGATAATAGAAACCATTTGATTAAACATTCAATACTAACTATATAATTTGCATTTTAACTTAAGTTGCTGACCAAAACAAAAAAAAGTTTGAAAGTTACTTCTACCGTCGAAAATAAAACCGGCTAATACCACTGGTGACATTTGTATCACTGTGTCGGTTAGTGAAATACAATCGTTCAAATACCGTAAAAACACCTTAAACCGAAACGACTCTATAAAACATATGGGCATGGAGGTGTATTCTATACATAGTATACACTTTTCGTGAAATAGTAAATGTCCACTGTTAATATTTTTTTATGTTATAGTGTGTTTTTATGTCGTTTTATGGATCTGAACAAGTGAATAACTCAGCACTTTCTCATCAAGTGTTTTGCCGCCTTTCTCGTCCATTTAGGATTGCTGATTGCTGCTCCACAGTCGATAAGAAATGTGTATGTGGCATATTCTGCACAATTATGAATCTTTACAAGTAGTATGCTGGTTCGAAATGCCAGTTGGCATGCACCGGGGTAAGCAGAGTGTGTGAATGAATTCGCCCCATGAGCCAAGTTATGACCGGGTAAAAGTTAACTAGTTTCTTTGTTCCCAGTAAATTTTGCTTCAAGTTGACAATACCGTACTAATACCGTACTAATTAAGAACTACTGTGTAGGAAAACCAAGTATAAATTTAAGAAAAAAAAAACAGAAGAAAGAAAATGAAAGAGAAAGTTAATAAAGAGAATCTTTAGTCGCTAGAAGCAATGTATCAGAAAGGTGCGCATATTATATAAAATCACCCTCACTCGGTCGGTTACAAAAGGTAGCCGGATAATTAGGCATAGTAGCATTTTCTCTGAAAATATTGAAAGAATGCCATAATATTTTGTACCTGTGACGAATTTTTAGTCACAATAAGTCTCTAATACAAGATTCCTAAAGAGAAAATATAGCAACAAAATCAGTATGTTTTTGGCAACCTATCATCAAACAAACTAAAAATAACAGCACGATAATGTATCACTGACATCGAGAGGTATTGACCTGTCTTATCTAGCGTCTCTACTTACGAAACCCTTCATTTACTTCCTCCTGTTCTGAAACTTCCTCTTCGTTAGACGTCAGCACTATCTCCGAGTACTCGCTTTCAACAACTGTTAAACTTGTCGACTTATTGTCCGCACTTTCGTATCTGGATCAACCCAAACAGAGAAAATAAACAGATTTGTCAGAATATTTTTTTAAATATGAGAAAGATAATCGAAAGTCTAATTCATCTTAAAAATATACAGGCAGAAAGATTCATATCACTACATATTATGTAACCAGTACATCTATTGATGCAAATTTTAAAGAGCATTCTCTATAGTTTGGCGCTTCGTTATAATAAGAAAACGCCGAAGTATGGCGAAGCGACAGATGTATTTGGCTGATAGTTAAAACTAGGCGAAGTTAACGCAGCAATTTAATTTATAAAAAAAAACACGTTTAAGGTACCAATTTAAAATAATTCAGTTAAACGGAATTAAAATTTTGCCCCCAAAGATTCTTAATTAAACAAGTGTTTGCCAAACACTTCAGCGTTAAAATGCTTACCGTAAGATAAGCGGGCGTGCTCTCCTTTTTACAAACACAATGATGATGACAGCGGCAACAACTGCTACGACACCTACACTCACAGACACAGAAACAGTCGTGATGAGAGAACTTTGCGTTTCTGCAGCTTCCTCCTTAAGAGACCCTGCCATATAAACAATTTATATATTTTTCTAAATACGCTCTGCACATGAACGCTTGGTTGATACTTAAAAGACATTTTAATTTTGAAAGTTATCTGCACCCTTATATGTGAATATGAATTTTCGATTGGCCAAGATACAACACAATATGTAAGCTTAAAAATATTCATATATCACTTTTTTTATATTTTATTTCCAGAAAAAGTTATATTTAACACAAAAAATAAGTGTTATCTTCGACCATATTTGTTTTCGTCCGTTATGAAGCTAGATAAAAAACATTGAATGTATACAAAAAGTATGCTCTTGGAAATCGGAAATCAAAGTCTTGTTTCATCAGTTAACTGTTTAATCCATTATATTAAAAATGCACAACCTGTCTGACAAAGATCTCCTACGAATCCCTCAGAACAACTACCGTCGCATGCCCCGGTTGTACGGTCACATGTTTCGTTTCTGACACAATGGCCACATTTTTGTGAGCAGTTTCGACCATATGAGAAAGAGGGGCATTCTGAGAAAAACAACAACATATTTTTACAGCTATGGATAAGGTGTAATTTTTATAGATAACTTACAATAAACTAGGAGAACATGAGGGTCCCCAAATTTTTACTCGATTAACTATAGTTTCTAAACAAAGCTCAGCTATGTAAACTTGTTAATAGGTTAATTTAAACTAGAATGATTTGGATAATTATTTTCAATCTTATCTAGAAGATTTAGTCTGAACATAAGCTAAGTTATGTACCCAAAAATAGAACATTGCCACAAGGGGCGTGGTCATGCTTTTGAAAGACAAAATCCTTTAACAATCAATTGACAATGTGTTAGCAAAGAAACATATATTCCAAATATGAAGGCTCTACATTTTGTAGTTGGGGAAAATAAGAATTTTAGTTTTTATGAAAAATATAACGTTTCTGCCGGCCTTGAATTTCTCCTTGATTAGTCTTGATAGAATGCCAATAAAGAAACTTGAAAACCAACGACATAGGCTTTACCTCTTGTAGTTTTTTGACAAGAAGGGTGCCAAAGTTCTACTAGATAACCATTTATGGACAGTAAAGCCATATAGATAAATAGCTGCGCACCTGGCGGCGACGTTTATAGAAATATAATATATAATATAATTTATATAATTCTCCGAACAATGTTTCGCTCCGCTAACCTATTGAATCTTCTGGTGAAGTTTGGTTGAATTGGCCAAAGTGTTTCAGACGAAATGCCGCAAAATTATGCTGAAGGACTCGTGACAAGAAACAACAATGATTAATAAGATATTTTAACATTGGGAGTAAAATATGAAGAGAGCCCGGGACTACAATCAGGGAAGCTTCTCAAACCGGGCGAATGCTCTACCGACTGAACTTACCGGACTGTTGACACATTCTCTCCCTATAACCCGGCTACATACACCCCGGGCAATTTAAAATTCGTCCTCGAATTTCCATAGAATAAATTGATCTGCAAGTTTTTTATTACAAGCACATTCAAGCATGTGTACCGTATATTTGACACATACCCTCATGGCATCCATCCCCTCTATATCCAGGTTGGCAACCTTCCAGACAATGGCCGGTTACGTGATTACATTCGTCGTCATGCAAACAAAAGCCACAGTTTTCTGAACAGTTGTTTCCATATTTACCAGATTCGCATTCTGAAAAACAAAACAATACTCGGAACAATAAGTTTATGCCAAAATATTTATAGTATAAACCAGTAAATAACTAAAATATATAAAGACCCCTACCCCTTATATATATATATATATATATATATATATATATATATATATATATATATATATATATATATATATATATATATATATATATATATATATATCCCGCTACCTTGCGGGAAGGTTCTTTGGTAGAACTTAGTAGAAAGGTCAAGGGAGTCAACCCTGACAGAAATCAGGCCAATGTGGAGGCCCAGGGCGGTTGAAGAGCCCCGTCGTCTGCTGCAGAGACTAGCAGCCTACACCTGTCTTGATGTTTTCTTGCCGCAGTAGAACAGCTATCACCTCCCCGAGAGAGTGTTGCTAGTACCTTGGAAAAGCTACCGATACTTCAATTTACTTGCAAGCAGTTTTCATGAAATGTTGAACCAAAAGTATCTCCATACCAGATCGGTCGTCGCCCGGATCAAGAACCATGCAACTTGATGCCATCTTCCGTCGACAGTGAAAAGAATGCTAGGAAGACGACCCAAGAACATGACAATTGTCCAGTGAAATGTTAGCACGCTTCCGGACCGAGATAAAACAATCAGACCAGAAAGAAGTACTGCGCTTGTGACAATGGAGCTGGCTATGTATGGGATATACATTGCTGCCCTGTGTGAGATAAGATTTCCGGAATATGACAATCTTAGTGACCTGGCTTACAGCTTCTACTAGAGTGGCAGACAGGCGGGAGAGAAAATGTAAACTGACGTATGCTATGCTGTCAGAAGGGAAATAGTCTCAAGATTGACAGAATCACCACATCACTACAAAGACGGAATCATGACAATGCGGGTCCCACTGGGGAAGGATAACTTCGCTACTTTCATCAATGTGTATATGCCAACAATGACTAACCCAGATGAAGCAAAAGAAGCATTACGCAGCCAAGTGACATATACCCTCAAACAGAGTCTCCCCCCCCCCCATACTGACAAGCTCATTCTGATGGGAGACCAGTATAGGTAGTGACAACGACAAATGGCCAATAGTCCTAGGGAAACACGGTTTGGGCAAAGGCAATTCAAATTGAGAGCTTCTACGTTCTGTCTTCCGAGTTTGAACTGACCGTGACAAACATACTGTTCAAACAGAGAGATGAAAGAATGCCACAAGGATGCACCCTCGCTTCACACAGGGACAAGACCGACAAGACAGTAGTACAAGAGTCATGCGTAGAGCAAATTGCTGGACTGCTTACCAGATCTATGCTGAGATCAAAAGTTGCATTTCACCTTCGACAGAAATACAACAATCATTCCAAACTCAGCACTACCAAACTCAAAGCCGCGGACAAGAATGAGAGTCTTCTAGAAGCGATAAACGTAGCACCCAGCAAACTTGAGGAGGTTCATAGCTCTTCTACTAAACAAGATTTGACAGCCCTACAACAAGTGGTATATGACACAGCCAAGGCAAATCTAGGCAAGCCAACCCTAAGCACCAAGACTGAGTCGACCTAGATGACCAGGAACTACGCATCAACTGGATTAAAGAAACCAAGCCCATCAGAAGGTGCTGCAATCTAGGAGTATCAGATCGACTGCTTCAGCATAGACAGATACCTGCAGACAACTCCAACGTCAAACTAAATCCATCAAAACAGCGTGGCGGGACAGAAAAGCAAAGGACCTACAGAGAGCAGCCGATATAAATGACATAAAGGGGTTTTACAATGGACTGAAGGAGGTTTGGGGACTCCTGACTAAAGGACATGGAGTCATCAGATAAACAGGAGACATTTTCAGACAAGAGAGTTCTAGCAAGATGGAGTGAACACTTCCAGAAGCTCCTCAATGTCCCCAAAGAGATCACCCAGAAGCACTTGACAGCATACAGCAACGCGCATTTAAAAACACCCTTGGCGAAACTCAAATTCCCATTCTGGTCTTGGTCAGAGAACTGCTGTTTGCAGATGACAGTGCACTACTTGCACAATCACCAGAGGAAATTCAGTGTATTTTGTCTGCCTTTTCAGAGGCATCAAAGGGGTTTGGCTTTAAGATCAACATGAAGAAGACCGACGTTCTTTACCAGCCAAACTCTTCAAGAACCAAGGAATTAGATGTTACAGTTGACGGAATAAAACTCAACTCTGTCCAAGAATTTAATTACCTTGGTAGCACGATTATATGGGGTGATAGAGTCGATGCTGAATTACAAAAAAGAATGGTCAAGGCTAGTGCACCATTTGTTGGACTTCGCCATAGACTCTGGAACAACCACCACGTGTCAATGAAAGTAAAAGGCAAGATCTACAAAGAAGAAGTGGTATCTACTCTCTTATATGGCACTGAATCTTGGACAGTCTACAGACGCCAAGTGAAGAAGATTCATGTCTTCATGACGCGCCATCTAAGATCCATACTGAAAATCAACTGGAAAGACAATGTGACCAACAAGCAAGTGCAGGGCAAAACAGGACTGCCTTCAATGGAAGACCTCCTGATTAGAAAAAAAATGTACGATGGACTGGACTACTTATGAGAAACCTGAAGCGGAAAAAAATCAAGTTAGATGGAGAATATCAGTGAAATAATCTAGATGAGAACATACATAATCAAAATGTATGTTTCAGTTATTTACTAGCTTTTTTAACTATATATATATATATATATATATATATATATATATATATATATATATATATATATATATATATGTGTGTGTGTGTGTGTGTGTGTGTGTGTGTGTGTGTGTGTGTGTGTGTGTGTGTGTGTGTGTGTGTGTGTGTGTGTGTGTGTGTGTGTGTGTGTGTGTGTGTGTGTGTGTGTGTGTGTGTGTGAAATCCTGCCATAATTAAACATGAAATAAAACCCCGCAACACCATTTTCATTAAATATTTCTTTAAATATTTACTTATTCTCACCGTCGTGACAGGTATTTCCTTTGTAACCTGCCGTGCATCCTTTTGGACAGTATCCAGTCACGTGATTACATCGTAGACTTTCAAAGCAGTTGCCGCATCTCCAAGTACAGTTACTATAGTAACCGTCCAAGCAAGCTGAAATATGTTCATGCTTGATGTGTAAGTCGTGTTTATTCCTTTTTTGTGTATTGATATTTCAACGAAATCATTACTAAATATGTTTTCTGTACATAAATCCCATAAGAAATAGACATTGCATTTAAATTAACTACATGACGATAAGGTTTTTTAAACGATATTTTTTTTTCACAAATCTATAAACAATGACATAAACATTGTAAACAAAAATTGACACGAAGCCAAACAGTTTTAATGGCACGACAGTCCACACAGTGATAACTATTATCCTGATTACCAATGGGAACTGAAATCTTAGTCGTCTTTGTGCTTTGATTTAAAGTCAGTTTGTTTCAAGAGCGTACAAAGAAGTATTATATTTATTATTATTTTTATTATTATTATTATTATTATTATTATTATTATTATTATCATCATCATAAATGTTGCTATGATTCTTATCTCTTTGTTAAACTTATACGTCCTTTACATACACAAATACATATATCTTTTCTGATAGAGACCTTTGACAACAACGCGAAAATATATTACAACAAAGATGATTGTAATTTAAATGTAAATGAAAGTATGAATAAAATGATAATGTGAAGATGATGAGAATTGTCAATAGAAATTTCTGAAGTAGATAATGAATGAAGATCGAAAGAAAAATAAAGTACATGTACACATAAACAGCGTCTTAATTAAGAAAAAACATTAATAATTCGACATTTACAAATGATTAAATAATACTGACTCTCGTAGTTCATATGTTCAGTTGATATTGTTTTAGTTGTAGCTGAAATATTAAGATTTATATAAATTTATATTTATGCTTTACTCCATACCAATTTTAAAAACTGTAATGTATGTATATCGTCCCTAATCTTTTGAGCCATCAGATAGATGTATAGAATTTTCTTGAATTTTTTTTATACTAAAACTTCAAATATATAACGGCAAGCTTTTTCATCATTTAACTAAGGAATTCGATTGTCCTCTTACTATATCCGTCTTTGAACGTGCAGGTTGCAATGATTTATTTGGTTTGCTTTTAACTGTAGTGCAAAGATAGTCTGGGAATAAATTGTGAACGGCTTAATAATAAATACTCCAATGTAATACATTTGAATACTTTTGAAGTAAAGAAATCTTCCGAAAGTCGGCTGTGCTGCTTGTTCCCCAAACATTTGCACAATAATCAGTGATAAACACACACACACACACACACACACACACACACACACACACACACACACACACACACACACACACACACACACACACACACACACACACACACACACACACACACACACACACACACACACACACACACACACACACACACACACACACACACACAGCAAACACACACACACACACACACCGAGACACACCACACACACACACACACAGAAACACACACACACACACACACACACGCACACACACACACACACACGCGCGCGCGCGCACACACACACACACACGCGCGCGCGCGCGAAAAACACACATAACACACACTAACGCACGCACGCACGCACGCACGCACGCGTAAATTCTGAATCTTTACTAGTGCTTTTTTCGAGCAGTTACTTTGCTTCTATCTGCTCGGAATGGAATTAGTCATGCCGCACTAACTACTTGAGACAGTTTAAAATTTATTTGTCACACTTGTATAACGGTTAACCATACATAAAAACCGTTTAAAGGATAACTTCCCAAAGATGAATGACATTATAAAATGCAGATACCATAATGCATTTTTTGTTATTGTAGTAAGAGAAGTAGTAGTAGTAGTAGAAGTAGTAGTAGTAGTAAAAGTAGTAGTAGTAGTAGAATTTGTAGTAGTAGTAGTAGTAGTAGTAAAAGTAGTAGTAGTAGTAGCAGTGGTGGTGGTCTTAGTAGTAGTAATAGTAGTTGTAGTAGCAGTAGTAGTACATCAGTTGTAGAAGAATGAATACGCGTAATGCAGTTTTCTTTCATAAAATGTTTTCGAATAGTTGGCGCTTATTATTTATAGGAAAGGTTTAAAAAAAAATGAAAGATTTTCTGATATATCCGATCGTTTTCTTTTCTCATTTATAAACATTTACCCATTAAAGATAAGTTTTTCTGCATCGGTTTATCCAGCACATGCAGCGGCTGATAACTGGCTTGAACTTGACTTATATATTCTATATCACAAAACACAACAGTAAAAACACAGTCTTGAATCTACCAGATATTCACACAAACAAGCATATACCACTCACTCTGACATTTATCTCCCATGTATCTTGGACTACAGCCATGAAGACAATTTCCGTCCACTTTATTACACGGACTGCCATCTTTGCAACGACCACATGTATGGCTGCAGTCACCGTATGTTCCATCATCACATTCTGTAAATAAAATATTATACACGTCAAAGCTATTTCACTTAACATAAATTCGGACAATATTGTTCGTTGTGCATAAACAGTCGAATATAACTTCTGATTATCATACATTTATCAAAGGTCACCTGTTAATTAAAAATAATGTTTAACAAACAGTTAACATAACCCTAACTTTCAATGTATATATAAACGTTGTTATACCTTTATCACAAATAAATTTGTCAATTTAATTCTTAACATAAATATTACCTATAACCCCATAACATCATGCTAATATTTTGAACAAATTATTGACATAAAGGTTATGAGAAACATAAGATATGAACTGTGTTTATAATGTATGTGGATGTTATGTATACAGGAAACGTTTATCTGATTTAGTTATACTATTTTGACAACCATTTTAAACAGTTATGTTATCTTCTTTTTAAATCAAGAATTGTATTTGCTTGAGTTTATAATAAATTTCCGTGCAAACACGATTTATGTATAGCAATACTCTACCTTGTTTGCACGTGTACCCCGTGTATCCGAGTTGACAGCCTTCAGGACACTGTCCCGTCACTCTATCACAATCTCTCTCGTTCTTGCAGTGACCACACGTGTCACTACAGTTGATTCCGAAGGTTTTATTAACACATTCTGTAAGGAAAGATTTATCAACGAGTATAACCTTTGTAGACTGCTCTTGTGTACGCAGTAATGACCTTCACACACATTACTGTTTAACCATTATAACGATTTTGACCGGCTTTTGGTTTTAACGTTATACTTAAACACTATTTGCAGGTAGATATTTGGAGCGGAACATTTCGTAACCAGTGAAGAAGAAAACAAAGTTTGTTTTGGGGATTTTAACCAATGATTTGCTGTATAGCTGTTCAATGCTCTACTTACTGCACACTGACTCTCTGTACAGGCATGTGCTTTGCAGTATTTATTATACATTTGCAGGGATAATAATGCTTACAAAGCTATTTTTAAAATAACCCATATTATGATTTTGACGGTCTTCAAGTGGTGCGTATCCGTTAGGTTTAAAGTCGGGTCCAAGGAAAGGTCAGTCGCTATTGTTTTGACCAATCTTCAGTGCAAGATACTATTTGTTTTGAGTGGTAATCTACCGATTATTTTGTTTCACGGGATTATGTATATGGTCTTAAGCTGTATTTCTAGAAAAGAGTACAGTGGCAGAGAATTGAACATAAAGACCCGCGTCCTCGTGTATCTCGGTCACTTCATTACACGGAAGGACATCCTTACCACGTCTGGTTTGATGAAACCCTATGTTCCAACAAAACATTCTGATGATTGTATTTAATATAAACAATAATGACTTAAACATTTTCATTTTAATATATTATTTGACGTGCATAAGTGATCGTATATAGCCGCTCATTATCATCAATTTACCAATGGTCATCTGTAAAGCAAAATTTAGTTAACAGATCAAATAGGCTTCATGTTTACACACACTGTTATAGTTTAATTACAACTGTTGTTCATTTGATCATGAAAACAGCGACATTCATGATACAGTTTATCAATTTTTAACTTAAATATTGCCAATAATTTTATTGCGCTTCGTGTTAATACTTTAAACAACCGCTTGATACACAATTCATTTGGAAAATTATATGGATCGGAATTTATACCGTATTGTATTTCTATAAAAGTACTTTTTATTCTTATATAAGCAGGAAATACGGGTTTAATAAGAAAAAAACACGAAATAATGAATTATTTTACAGGCACTGTATCTGCTAATATTTTTTGTATAATTTCGTAATTTTACATTGATCGCAAGACGTACTATACTTTTAACAATACCCTACCCTGTTGGCACGTGCCCCCCGTGTAACCCCGGTCACAGCCTCCAGGACAGTTTCCCTCACCATTACAAGGACGTCCATCCATGCAGTGACCACATGTCTTACAGACACCGTTTCTTCCGTAAGTTCCATTCGAGCACTCTAATTAATAAACAACAGTATAAAGTTAGCATAATGTGTTAAAATATTTTTATAGTTACATTTATTGTTAATATGACAAAATATTGCATGTGCACTAAACAGATTTATGTTGTTTTTTCATTCCTTCGTAAATTGTACATCTTTACAACAGAAGCTGACAACTCGTGTCTCCAGCCGCCAAAAGTAGTTCTAACCGGTACTATAATTCGATAACAGTACGCAGCTGAGAATGAATTGTTTACTGTTAAATATGTATTTATTTCAGTCAGTTATAACAAGCGGTATTCTATTGCAACGGGTATTAAAAATTAAATATGTTAATGAACTGCAGTCGCACAAGAACTCAGCATTGACAACTTTCTAGCTTAACGTGATACGTGTGACGAAACCAGCCTTGTGACCTCGGACCTACACAATCGCGAAAAAGATTTGTTAAGTGTGCGAATCGACGATGGTTTGTTAACCGCAATCGCATATTTCCGACAATTAACCGCCACACTGTTGTCAGTGCATCGACAATATAACTACGTGCTTCAGAATGCTTTCCCAAAATACAGTAAAATCTAAGTGCTCGTATCGCTTTATTATCTTAACAGTATAGCATGCAATGTGTAACTTAAAAAAATCTAAAAGGAAATCTTACCTATGACGTAAATTTCAATCTCACATACTGTCAGGTACCATCCATTAGTGTACCGGTAATCTTTTGGTCGTTTAAGAGTAACATGGCTTATAAGTCTTTCATTTAGGTTTCTGACTGTAGCAATGCTATTGTTGACTATCTCAATCTGTGACGATAATGCCTCTGTTGAAGACTTGTTGCCATTAACTATTTGAATATTTTCCAAGTTTCGTGACTCTAAAATGGATCAAATTGTGGTTTACGGTTATGGACAGTAAAATGATATTTTCCTGCAAACGAAAGAACCACCGGCGTATCGCAGGTCAGCTAGAAAAAATATTCACATAATTTTTTATCACGACCGGGACTTGAACCTCACGCCATTAATAGATTAATCGAAATAATGTCTCTGTATAACGAAGCAGGTATTATAAAAGAGAAATTAGAACATTTAAGCATATCTTATTTCGACGATAACGTATTAAATAATAAGTTAAGCATACAAATGCATTAAGTTCTATATTTTAACATTTATGTAAAGAAAATAAAGCATATCTGCTTAAGACGGCAAATCAGAAAATAATTTGAAATGATGCATACAATTGTACTCAATGCTATATTGTCAACAAACTGAAAAATTGACAAACGCGCGAGCAAAGTTATAACTCAGCAAATAAATTAATACAACATTTTTGTGGTTTGCATATCAAAAGCAGTGATAAAGTTTCATACAGACAACAAGTCAAATAATTGTTTTAAGTAAAATTGGGATTAATTCGCACTGTCAGTTGTAAGAGAATCAATCCTGCCAGTTACGACAACTTTCTGAACCAGGTACTGGCCCTGGAGGTCCACCGTGAGCCAAGGCTGTGGTTCATCACCAGTACTGACACAACATCTACACATGTTGATATCCTCTGAAATGTTACCATCTACTGCGCTAGAAGGGTTGGATTGGTTGTAGTATGGGTGGAGTTTTGATGATATTTCTACAGGTTTTCCAAGGGCCACATTACGCACTGTAATTCAAAATTTATGGTTGTAATTATACGATTAGTTCATATCAGCGTCATCATCAAGAACAAAATATCAAGAACTGCTACATTATCCAGATACTTACTCGCATTGCATTGTACACATACTAAATGATTATTTAAAAAAGATATTGCGACATTAAAACCACGTGTAGTGTGTTTGCAACTGTGACGTATATTTACTGAAGCTTTAATTCACAAGAAAAGAAAGCTTGTATGAACCAAAGCACATAAACATTTTACATTTCAACACGATTAAAAATTCTCAATGTGTAAACATATAGAAAACAAAGCGCGATACAATGAACAGACTATTAAACGCGTGAGGTCACAGTGACGCAAAATTAAGTCATTCCTTTCATCACGCATCTACGTCCACAACCAATATAGTATTCTTTATAAATGAATGTCACAATATTGTAATGATGCGTTTACAGTTTACATGCTGAATTCTATTGCCACTTATGATGCGATACGTTTTTTATATATATATTACAGACATCTATACAAGCTTAGCTCATAGATTTGGGATTTGCCGGCATTTTTGCCGATACTGTGCAGCGACATTTCTATCATTTTAGAACAGGGGCACATATGAGGTGCCCAGGGACAGAACCTGGCTGGTCCATTATACCGATACCGACGTGTCTGACGTAATGCTGTCCCTTCAAACCCCAGCGTTAGGAGGGATGCCACTACTACCAACTTTAAAGTCTTTGGTTTGACCTAGCCGGGGTTTGAACCCGCGTCCTCCCGATTCGCAAGCCGACGCTCTACTGCTTGAGCTATAGCGGCCGGTTTAGCTCTTCGACATATAGTAAAGGGACCTCTGACTCTTGACGTCACGCTATATACTCTATATAAATAGGTTGAAACCGCCGGTGCGCCATCACCGGGAGTCAAAGAAAACTTCCGGTGTAACTTTAAACAATAGATTGAAAGCTGAAAGCTGTGTTAACATTAATGAAAAACGCGTAAATCGTGTTAATGGAGGTACTAGGATGAGAAATTATAACTTTCAAAGGGTTTTGCTAAAAAAAGAGTGGCGGGGACACTATTTCTTGTTTATAATCGTTCAGATTTTAGTGTTAACCCGGACACGACGCACATCAGCACTATTGAAAATACGGTTTATTAACATTTAAACTGCTGTTTTTACTTATTGTTTGAACCCATGTATAAGCTTGCAAATATTTTATACTTACATTTGAAAAGGGCGAATATTTCTATTTCACAGATTACAATGAGCCAACTGCCTGCTGATGTTGGTTGTCTAGGCCGTTTCAAGGTAATCATTCGTGTAGACACGTTTACATTTAATGATAAGTGATCAGTCGGATCTCTGTACTTGTCGTTACTAATCGAAGTGTTGCCGATTAAGATGTCAGATGTGTTGTTGCCAGCATATATTTGCACGCCTCCAAGTCTGGTAAAAGCTGAAAGGCATTTTAAGGAACAAGTTATTTGGTCAAATATCTTAATACGTTGAAAACAATCCTTTCGAGTATCCCATCAACATTCCAGCAGACTGCAAAGTTACGATAATTTACGATCATTTTGTACTGTGCCTGCATTTTTCGCAAAATTTATCTAGTTATTTAGTTTTAGTTATTTAGTTATATAGTAATATAGTTTTTCTTGTAATGCACCTTTAGTATCATGTTGTACAACAGTCAAATCAACAAGTGACCTACAAACTGAATTATTTATGAAGATTATTATTGTGAATGATGTAGGCAGTTTATGTAGTTATTGAAATGTTGAAATGTAATATTATATAACATTCTAGATTAATCTTGTCGAAACATAACAGTTTTAAACATAACATAAAAGTGATCGATGACACAAATGGAGCACAGCTAAAAAAACTTGTATATACACCGAAAACGCTTCAATAGCCATCAATGAACCTTGAACCCCGACGTCGCTCTAGGTGAACATTTACACGTCAAAATTGATCAATATCTTTTATTTACTTTACACTTATTAACACATTGTATTAATATCCAATAATTTACCACCGCATTTCAGTGACAACTCAGACATTATTGGGCAGTACGTCTGCGAATAAACATGTTTTGACTAAAATGTCAAAATTTATAGAAGAATCTCTGTGTGTGGTACGTGTGCGTTTTCATAGTTATAATGCCACCTTTTTCTTTATGATTTTTCTTTTTGTTGACTAGAAACTATGTAAGTTTATGTGTAATAAACAATTCTGTCTGTCTGTCTGTCTGCTAAACGGGATTAGTACTATTATCTTCGAGTAAGTTTAAACAAGCTTTTATTGAGTTGGGGGAAGGGACAATTGCCCGATAAAACAAGTTTTAAATGCTTCTAGTTGAGCAGCACTATTGACTTCATTAGCATTTTGCATGAAGATTATTTTTATAGGTATTATGGAAATGATGTCTAAATTGTTAAATGATCTTGACAAATTTGCGCAATTGATTTTTTCTAGAAAGGTTATAATTTTGTAATAAAGTGTAATACATACTTTTATTTTATTATCGAAATGCTCTAGGGACGTAGTAGTGACTACAATTGCGCTATATTTCTGCCTAAATTTAAAGGGAATTTATTTAAGGAATGGAAAACTTATGACATGTTTATGGCATAACATTCTTTGTAAGGGTTGTAAAAGGTACATTATTGCAACAGGTAAATACAATACTGGCAAGTAGTAGTAGAAGTAGTAGTAGTAGTAGTAGTAGTAGTAGTAGTAGTAGTAGTAGTAGTAGTAGCAGTAGTAGTAGTGGTAATGGAAGTAGTAGTGGTAGTAGTAGTAGAAGTAGTAGTAGTGGTGGTAGTTGTGGTGTTAGTAGTAGTAGTAGTAGTAGTGGTAGTATGAGTATGAGTAGTAAGGGTTGAAGTAGTGACAGTTGTAGTAGAGTAAAAGTAGTAGTAGTCTTAGTAGTAGTAGTGGTAGTAGTAGTAGTAGTAGTAGTAGTAGTAGTAGTGGTAGTGGAAGTAAGAGTAGTAGTAGTTGTTGTTGCAGTGGTAGTAATAGTAGCAGTAGTGGAAGAAGTAGTAGTAGTGGCAGTAGTAGTAGAGTAGTAGTAGTGGTAGTAGTAGTTGTAGTAGGAGGAGTAGTAGTGGTAATAGTAGTAGGACAAGTAGAAGTAGAAGTAGTAGAAGAAGTAGTAGTGGTCGTAGTAGTAGTGGTACTAATAGTAGTAGTTGTAGTAGTAGTAATAGTAGTAGTAGTAGTAGTAGTAGTACTAGTAGTAGTAGTAGTAGTAGCAGTGGTACTTGTATTGAGTACTCGTATTGATGTATACATTTGTCAAATTGACTTTTTACTCTTTTCCTTAATATTGTTTCCATAAATACATCATAGCAACACAAGTACGGTTACAAAAGTGGCGTGTAGCTATTTTGGTGTATATGCTAGGATATAATCATCGTTGCACTGCATGTCAGCTGGAAACTACCCCACATTGCGCCGACGTGGACAGGAGCTATGCTGGTGAAAGGCAAGGAGACTTAGCAGTTGTAAGTATTTACTACTGTCCAAGGGCGTCCCACTTATTATTGTATAAACTAATTGTAACGATATACGGTTCTGTCCTCTTTACATTTTGATCTTTTAAATTAATCAGACACAAGTTGAATAAACATTGACGGAGGCCACATTGTGCATGTACTTTCAAATAATACAAAACGATATAAAGTGATAAATGACAAAAAGCTAAACCACATACTTACCCTGTTCTTGATCTGCTGCCCCTTTGACATAAACTTTAACAACGTAATACTCCTGGAGCAAGTCGATCGTGATCCAAGGACTGCTTTCATTGTCTGTACTGGCACAACATTGACACGTGTGAGCATTTGTGTTTAAATTTCCATCCACCATACGACGTCCCTCCCAAAGTCCTCTGTAGTTCAGTGTTGAAGACATCATGACCGGCTTACCTACTGCTATGTTGAGCACTGCAGCAAGAAAAATGCAGTAATGATAAAGATACGTCTTGTGAAGGTACACGTCTCGTATAATGATGCAATGATCATAATAAATCCTTATTAATAATTCAATTATCCTTATTAGCGCGTACGAACAAAAAAATCAGCAACCACGTTTCTTTTCATAAGGTCATTTGATTACATTTATTGAAGTTTTCATTCATTTACACATTAAGTCGTGCTTAAACATTTTGTACACAAGTTCAATTAATTGTTCTTAACATATTCATGGTTAAGTGATGCTTTCCATTTGTTTTTCATTTCATTCTGAATATAAATCGAGAAATGTATCTGTATAAAATTTCGTTTGCAACACTATCGAAAAGGTACTGTTTCTTTATTAGGACTTAGAGCACTTTGCTGCCAACATCACCATAGTAAGTAAACACATATATTCTCTTTGCGAAAAACAAATTAAATATGGAGTGTGTTCGCGACATAAAAGGCAAATTAAACTACAGCTAATATAATTGACTTACATTCTTCTGCAGGAACCGTTGGAAGCCGTATAATCAAGTAGACGGCTAGCATTCGAATATTGTGAGTCTGCATTTTCTGTTAAATAACAACAAACACTTGGTCAATAAAAATAATATTTAATTGCAGATGGTTAATGAAATGATATTTCCAAGTGGTCCGAAATCAATTCACATCACATATTGTATATTTACAAGATACACATATTAAGAAATAAACGTAAAACAAATCGAGAAAGAGCTGGGGAAGTACTTTCAACTTAAAGAGTGACAAAGTTCAGAGAAGGTTACATAAAAACAATCAATTTTCAGAATAATTAACTTAATGTTAATTGCATCGTAAAATTTAAAGTTCCTCTGAATTGATGCGTACGTTTATATGTTGATCTTTATAATCCTTCAGCCTATCCATATACGATGTTTGTCAATGAACAATCGTATCATAATATATCAAAATGCTACCTCCAAAAGGACTAAGTTTAAAATATTAAAAATACTGCACTGTATTTCGTTCGAGTTTTAATTTAATTATAGAAAGTAAACAGTACGGCATTCTCTTTACCCTAATAAGAATAGCCTTCATTATCTATCCCAAAAACATAAATACTAGAATTATATGGCAAATGTTTTTCAACAAGACCTTTTCATATTCTCAGGAACTGATTCTAAAAAACTTACTTTTGTATTCCTCTTTAAGTGAATACTTATGTCACTCTAAATCTATAATTTCATGTTTAATACCTAATATACCAAACACATATTCCGTAAATCGAATATTTATAATGAACGATTATAACACACGCATAGTCATCAAAGTTATGCCAAACTAGGAGTAATCCCTACAACTGAACAAGGAAGTGTAGACCCGCGCACGTTATCTCTCAGGTCAGAGTGGGGTTGGCTACCTTGCAGCTTCGTTAAGTATTTGTGTATGGTGATGTCTGGCCTGCGTACCAACCTAGGAATGATCAGATGTGTACTGTCATCCTTAAACTTTAAATTTAATCTCCACCTTCATAGTGCCCGCGTTATAGTTGTTATAGTTTACGTGAGCGTCCATGGTTCATTGCACTTCTCAAATACAGTTAAGAGAGGTGTATTATCCTAATAATGTGTCTTGTTATAACATATATTGGTTTAGTGGATAGAGGGATGCTGACATACAGAAGAAAAAATAAATAGGACTTGTTCGAACCCTTTAATGAACGCTGATAACTAATAACCTCTTAACCAATGTCAAAATGGCTAATAAGAGGTTTCTCAGATCAATTATTTTTTTCATTGTTTGTAATTAAATGTTTTTTATATGAAAATACGAACACATATTTAAAATATATAATTATTATATAAGATTTCGGAGACTGTCATTGATAAATACTTCCACTTATTATGTAGACATGAACGTGCGATACGTTATAAATATACTGCGTTATTATGTTTGTCATGAAAGTTAAAACAATTTTTTTTGGGATACGAACCGAAAAATGTATTACAAAGACAAATGCCTTATCATTAGACCAAAAGTTCTATTTAAAATATGTTTTTTGTTACAATAAAATCATGTTTGTTGTCCCCTTCCAAGTTGATTTATCTACACAGTGTTTATTTAGTTAGGTCTTTGTTTGTATAACCACAAGTCGATAATGTTTAAATGATCAGAGAACCCATTTCACTTCGAATAGGGAAGGCATTTTGTTAAGCATACTAAACGGAAACTTTTTGCCTTATAAAATTGCAAATGAAAATAGCACAAAGACATGTAGCTCAATTCTAATTAAAGGCTTGCTTTAATGTATTTTTTTCTTTATACTTTGTTTAATTTATATTGACAGTTCAGGGGTGAAATGATAAACCGATGAAGAAAATGTTAATTAATTAAAAGGAACTTTTACTTATTAACAATTATTTATTTAAATAATAATTCCGACAGAAATCTAAATTGAAATTTATTTACTCTTCGGCCAAGTTCTAGATCTTCATGAAGATGGCTCTCATTAATTTCTAGTAATTTCGTGAGTATATTATATTTACATTCGAAAAGACCAATATTTATTACCATTTATACATAGCGTTAGTAAAAGGGAAACTATACAAAATATCGCATGAAAGTCGAAAGTATATTACTATATTACAACCATAGATTGTAAATGTGATGACACTAGTAATAATAAGGACAAAGATAATGAAGATGGTGGTGGTGGTGATGATAATGGAGGTAATGAAAGTGTTAATGTGGTAATAATGAAAAAAAAATTGTACACATATATTGCAAATGTGACATAGTAGAAAATTCTTACCGAAACGTAAAAATTTATGCAAGATTATAATGTGCAAAGTAAATAAAGAATAACTACAATTACATGATCATGATGATGACGATGATAGCCTGAAAATCCCATAACACTACTCCATTGGGGAAGTACAAGTGAATTGTTCAGACCAGACTTACGAGCAACAGACCAAACTGATGTGGGCTCGTTTACACAAACAACATGTTTTACGCATTTTCTATGTTCGAGAATTGATGTCTCTGCACTTAGCATGCGCTGCTATAGTATTTTAAAATGCTTGAAGTGAAACATGTCTTTTGTGTGTCTCCGATGAAATATCTACTAAGACGTTTCACAAACACCCGATTAAATACAGGAGAGCTGACCAAATAACTGTAGCTTCCGGTAGTTGATTGTAGCCTCTATCGAAGGCGTTGCCAAAGCCGCCGTAGCAAATGACGTACAAGTTGAACGTCGGAGGCCCTAAATATGCTTAATGCAAAAGGGTGCGCCCTCTACAGTGTCAGTGGTCCTGGCACGCATTTGAGCTTCAAAGCTCACACCCGTAGAGTGACTTCTGGATTACGATACTGTAGATTGTTCGCAATTTAAATGAGTTAAGAGAAAACGGATCCAGGCTATTAACACATAGCTCTTAATATGTTTCGCGTAATTGTTATCTGCTTCTGTCATACTAGCCTTACACGAGAGCTCGTTATCACATAATCTTTCCAAATGTACATATTCTGATGTCATTTTTATAAACCTATTTCTATTTGCAAGCATAAATACTACCTTAGATTTGCGTTTGTCAGTGAACACCATAACCTTACACTTGCCCGCATTGTAGAAAAGTCGCCGCCCTTTTGCATTTTGCATAGTTATTGTATATTTTTATCATTTATTTCTATTCAAAGTTGTGAGTACGACTCAAGTCAAATATAAATATAATGAATGCCTGCTACGGGTTTCTAATTTAACATACTTGATTTATACCTCATCGTCGTTACCTTTACGCCATTTCCCTAGACCCATTTCAAGGCAAACAATAACATACAACTATATAGCAGGTGAATACATAAATGTAGGCTTTCCTACGTACCGTTTATTAATAATGTTCATAAACATTATAATGAAAAGATCGTCGAACTCGGATAATCTACAAAGGTCAAATGATTTTTAGCAACGTTGAAATGACACTCAATGAATAGTCGGTACAGTCCGTATTCTTCAAGAAAACAATAAATAAAAAGTCTGTTAATTCCATATATTTGTATCGATGAAAATGCTAATAAACAATAGTTATTTAGTAACTACCGTAGCCTTTTCGTTAAGAGTGTTTTATATCAATGTCAGGTTGCAGATTCGAATCCAGCTTTATTCTTCATTTTTGCTCTATAAAACCAGCCTATTTAATGTTATCTTTCACATCAAAATCCTGCTGAAAATTGTACGTGTGGAAATATATGTTCGTACTCACATTATTTATATAATCACAGTTTTTGGTATTGTAGGTCCCGTGTTCGGTCCCGAGCCGTTACATACTAAAATCGTTAAAAAGGTAGTAGTATAACTCTCTTGCCAACTCTCAAACATAATGGTAGTTTCCAGTTCAATGCTAGGACAATGTACAGGATGTGGTACTACGCCAGGAGTTAACGACATACTTAACTCAGAAAAAAAACAGCAATATATCTGCTGCACTTAGACACCTCTCCAGATAACTTAAATACTGGTTTTAGGAAGATAAACATACAGTTTCGTGTATTCCTACTCACAAAGTTATAGAGAAAATAAGCAAAATGGATACAATTATATTACAGAGAATAGCATACTGCTGTTACGATTTTGGAGTATTCGCGGAATTCATTAAACGGTAAACGATTTACAAAATGTTCAAAAACTGAATTTCATTGTGTGTTTGTGTACGACCGCAAAATAGCGATAACTTTGTCAAAAACTTATGAGTTCAACCTGCCATGCTATTTGGTATCATTGAAATGACACCCAATGAATATTCGGTCTTGTCCGTATGCTTCCCGAAAACGACAAGTAAATAATCGGAACCATTTGTAAATTTTCTTACGATATGATGTTGGAAATGTATTTAGAAAGTAACTACAGTAGCGAAGTTAGTAAGCGTACAATGGTCCTTGTTTATGAAAAGTTGCAATTTCAAATCCAGTTTTAGTCTTTATTTAAAATTAACAAAATAAATATATAAAGCTATATTCCACATCAAAATCCTGCTAAGTATTATATGTGCATGTATACGTGTGTGTACTCACCCTACTCATATAGCTCGAGAACGATTGCATTTATGCATTACTAGTCATTGTGTTACAGAGAAAATTAAATTCTAGAAAATGATCTATATAGCCGTCGTATTTACAATCAAATTAATTTTCAGTGATATCAACGAAACTTAGTTTTGAAAGGAAGCAAACATATGCTGGCATGTCTAATAAACACGTATGGTATGCAGGTTTAGTGCACATGTATGTTTTGAAATCATAGATTCCCCTTATTTCTTATGTGTGTAATGTATCACTGTTACCCTTGAGTACACACACTTCCTGGTACACTGGATTTCAAAAACCAACAAAGCTATGTTCCCCTTTACGTCAGAATAAGTTTTAATTGATGTAGGTGCCTAAGTGTAAAATTTGAAAATTCATGAATATTATTCTTCATATTACTATTACGGGTTTCGTGACACTTCTTATAAATGTTCTTTATATAAATAACTGGTACAAAAAAAAAATGTATACATACAGAAGCACACAACCATGACATAATAACTACCTACACATAAGCCCATCTACGCGTCCATTTGCATATACACAAGAGTTTAAAACCCATTTATAGTGGTTCTATTTACATTTTACTTAAGTTAGTATATCTTGTTCAAAGACTACAATTAGTCATTCACCATATGGTGCACATTGTGGAGACATCTTCAATGTTATCGTTTATGCCGACATGTTGGTTGTTGCTGTTATAAGATCAGTCATATCAAGAAAGTGATTGTAACTGAATGAAGTATCATTGATCAAGATGTCAGATGTGTAGTCAGCGGCACATACTGAAAGCCCCTATCTGATGAAGGCTGCAACGAACCAAAGATAATTGATTTCATTAGATGAAAACAGCAATTTAACTACAAAATAATAATAATTACAAAAACATATTGCTTAAGCCATGTCAACTAACAAAACGACGGTCCTTCGTTTATACATGTAATACCTTTACCTATTTATAAATAAGTATATGGTTAAAAAGCGTAATCAGACAACTAACAAATATTTCTAAATCTCATTGTATATGTACAGTTTTTTATTTAATGACGTTCACAAATAGAAGAAATCCCAAACTATATGTTATAGCGAGGAGAAGTTACATATATTTACTTATATGGTATTGAATGAGCAACCGTAATGCTGTCCATGTCCAAAGTTACTGTAAGCAAGCTCCATTTTAATGGCACAACATCAACCCGCCACATCTGTGCTTGCATTATTATCTACCATAAAACCACCCTACCAAAATCATGTGCAGTTTAAAACATCCTGACCTGTTAACCTAAGGTTTTGCACTACAAGACAGATTCAACTTTAACATTCCTATTTTATTTACCATAAACAGATTGCTTTGGTGATTGCCCAAAAGTATGAACTTAATACACATTTTGCACACACACATAGATCTGTTCAGTCATATTTATAATTAAAAAGACAATCTTAACTAAACCTAGGGTTATTGCATTAAACTAAGTGGGCCAACGAATGATTGAATATGCAGTATACTGATTGATGTGGTATATTTCTATAAATGCAAGTTGGTTACTCTCATCCACAATGTTAACTTACAAAGGTTACACTCATTAAGGATTGGGGATCTCTGATTGGGATAAATAATACTTGTTCTAAACAGCAAAATACACAGCGCTTAACAGAACTAGAAATTAACAGACAATAAGTATGTTGCCAAAATGTCCGAAACGCCTTGATTGCAATGTCTGCCAACTACCCAGTACCGATCAAATGCGTAGTAATTATGTTCTAAATCCAAGCGATGTATCAATTTAATTCTCATCACCTTAAACTTAATGAGAACAACTTCATTTAAAAAATAACAGAATATTTATTTTTAAAAGTGACACTGATATTAATTACAAATTTTTCTTGTGTACTTTTTGTAAAAATGTTAGCCCTTTGTGTATGTGGATGCATTGAAAACAATATTTTGCATATTAAAAAAATGTGCCTCTACATTTTATTACTTACCTTAAAATAAACAAATGGTGTAAGTGGTTCCTATCAGTCAGCAAGGAAGTCAAGTTCTGGTGACGTTATCTTTTTATTCAAAGTAGGGATTGCTACCGCGAGGCTGTGTCATGTAGATTGTCGATGTACCAGCCTCGGAAGAATACGTTGTTTACCGAGCATCTAAAACATCAATTAATTCGCGAACTTTAACATTGGTATGGATTATTATTTCCCTGTTGTGGCTCCTCTATATTGCCCTTGTTAGGTTGAACATTAATGCAAATGGAAATCTTATTATGTATCAGATATTAGTCATTTTACCCTAAACTTCCTGTTTAGTCAGACGAATTTGTGTTTGTCATCCAGTAATAAATATGTTCTTATTCATGATTAAAACAATGCGACTTGTGCAATATGGAGGTCGTAATAATCTTCTCGCGCATGTAATCTATGTTGTCATTGTATTCCTTCTATCTGGATTTTTATAAGTATTTTCCTTTGACTTACCTTGGGCTTTGGTAAATCACTTTAATGTGCCCATAAACAACATGCTTCAACGAGTATTCTATGAGTATTTTGTCTTTAGATAAATGTTTACTTTATTTGACGATCAAGAGTTATGTATACCTCTTCCTAAAAGAAATATTGATCCAAAAATCAAATGAAGTGCGCTACTTTTTTAACCTCACGATTTCCGTTTTAATGACGTTAAAAGTTAGCTTAAAGAATACCTAATCACTTGTACAGTTTTGTCTTTTCATGTATCTGTTTTCGTTTGACTGCCTGCATTTGAAAATCCCATTAGGAGGTGCGAGGTAATAGCTCTGTAAAACCGGTTTAAGTACCCATTCGGTCCTTTTGCGACTGTTTTCATGCGGTAACTGTTGGTCTTTCCATATTTTATATAATATATCGTCTCAGTTTTGTTGTACATTTGACTGGCATGTTATTACTTTTGCATGGTGCCTTTGCAAATATTATATATGATGCCATACTCATAGAACCTTGTCATATCTTTTTATTGTGTATCCTAGAGTATTTTAATAAGAGTGTTCTAATAATTATCTGATTTCTAATTTAGTTATAAAAATGTCGCTTTAACTGTAAGGGTCGTTTCATTTATCCGCAAACTATTTTTGCAAAAAAAGAATATGTCGAAATACATAATTTTGTGGCATGCTGTAAAGATTTCCCGCGCAACACCTGCTACGCTTCGGTTTTTGTACACCGTTTCGTAACTCCTGAACATTGTAGAAAGTTTCATTGTCAACGTGGATAACGCAATCAAGTATTTAAATTGTTTCTTTTGAAAAATGCTTTGAATATACACATTAAACTCGACATTCAAACGCAATGTCTATAATTTCCGAATCAGTACTGTCAGGCGTAATTTAAAGAAAAAAGCATTGACCAAAGTTTATCACGTATACATTTCTTAGTTTTTATTATATCGAGTGAATTGCTCATGTTATATGCAACATTTACAAGCATGTTTGATGTTCATTTGTTTTTGAAGACTGGTTGCATTATTTCATGGATATAGCTTGGACTTTCCAATATTCTCGGCGACGAAATCTGTATGTCTGCCAGTCTGCCTGTCTGCCTGCCTACCTGACTGCCTGTCTGTTTTTATGTTTGTCTGTCTATCTCTCCGTCTATCTCTCTGTTTGTCTGTCGGTCTCTTTGTTTGCCTGTCTGTCAGTCTCTGTCTCATTAATTATTCTTTTTTTTAATATAAATTGCTATACATGTTGTGTCAACATACCTTGCATCAAGATCTTAAGGTGTTGATATCATCTTGTCCGGGGTTGCATTTGCTCCATATTACATCTTTGGTTCATTTCTAAAAGTAAAACAGCTCAGGCGTTCGAAATGCATATGCTTAGTTTTCTGACTCATTATTTCCGGTGCAGTTGATGCTCTGCATCAATTTTTCTTGTAAACTTAACTAAGAACCGATCAGAGCAACTGCCATGTATGCGTGTTAGTGTGGCGGTGTACACGTGGCGGTGTATGTCAAAATTGGCAAATCGTATGTGTTTCTTAAAGGATATCATCCCAACTTAGATAAAAGCCTGTTTCATATATGTCCCTTTATCATACTTGGACTAACGCTTTAAATTTATTATTCCTTTCATGATTGATTGAATGTAATTCGTATCTCAATTATATTTTTAGTTTCGCCTTTCGCTTCGTAATTATATTAAGTAATTAACCAACAGTAGGATTGAACAATATAACGCACCCAGTCAATCACCCTGAGAGTCCTAAAGAAAGGACCAGTACACTGGTAGTTAAGAACTTATCTATATAAAAGAAAGATAGAACTAAATCTGTCCTCTTGTCATTGTTGTTGTTGATTTAGTAGAATATTTATATTGCCTAAACATACTTCATTGTGCATAATTACTTTTTAAGAAAGGCCTCTTATCATGGTTGTTTTAAAGTTAAATATATTATAAATCATCGACTGTAAACATTCTGTTTTGAAAGTAACTATGTAATATTGTAATTACTATCTGTATCTTATTATATTGCTCAGTTTATGTTACAGGATTTGTTTATTTCTTTTAGATCAACAGTACTGTTGTTGGACTTTATTCTAAGATTAAGATCTACATAAAATGATATAGAATCCTACTATGAACTTTACTTATTGAACCCAACCTACCAGTTTGAACTTTAATATAAAGAACACTCGGTTACACTTATAAACTTGTATTCCATATCTGAGCCACGCTGCACAATAAGCTAGTTTTAAATAAAGAAAATCAGGTAATCTCTTACTTTGAGAACATGTTATATCATCATAGAGTAATCCACTCTGAAATCGCTTCCTAGTCAAGCGGAAATCCCCCTCGTGTTGATTTATCTATTACATAGGAAAACAGGGTGGATCATTTCACGATTTGTACTGTCTTAATATTTAGTAAAAGTGTCAAAGCGTCCTTTCTTAGACTTAAGTATGAGTTTTCGAAAAAGCACGCCCATATTCCCTCAAACAATTATAATATATTGTTACATGTATTTCATATAGAAAAACTGTCAAATACCACCTTTAACAAGCCTTTAATTTAAGTGGATGAACAAACCTAAAAGATCGCCTGTTCGTAAAGATATTTTTCCATGGAATGGTACATATTTGTATACCTAATATTTGTTCTGAATATGAACATACTATTTAAAACCCAAACCCAGACATCAGAGACGTATATATGGCAATCGTAATGTTGGTTTGTCGGGTAAGGTGAGAACTTATTATGTTTTTTGTATGACATTAATAAAAAGCGTTTTCGATACCTTGCTTTAACAGAAAGATACTTAACAATACAATTATTTCTCAAAACAACACACAACAACAAAACGAGTGTGAGTATGTTTAATCTCAGATGCTTAATTACAGCATTGCACAAGTACAAACGACACAATAGACAACGACGTTACTGATTGTCCAGGGATGTGTTAACTTAGATCTGCGGTAACATTTACATAGTGTCGTCTGTCAGTGGTGTCCGTATTGCCTGAAAAGTACGTGCAGTCAATGTAGATGTTATAATTTCGGTTTGCAATCAATACATAATATTATTTTAGATATCACGGTTTATAATAAAACAAAACTAATAATGAAGATCATAAAAGAAATTGTATTTTATTTCCTTAATGTCTATTGCTCAATGACTATTGCTCTGTTTATTTAATACCAAGGTCAAGATTCTCCCTTACATTTGTATAACGCGTTTAGCTTTGCAGATTGTTAAAATGTTCAATGAACGTTTCTTGCATGTACTTGTTAAAGAGGGCTCAACATGCTCAAATGATTAGAATATTAAGACCGGTTTCTTTAGAAAGGGAATCTAAACTGTTTTGTTGCGTAAATGAGTACATGTTTTATTTTTAGCTTATTGTCGGATTATTGGTGGCTCTTGTCAGGACTGTATGTTAGGTCTTTCTAAACAAATCGGAATCTCATTTTATAACGATACATACTCTGATGACAAGCATTGTCTAGAGTGAAGTACACGGATTCCTGTGCAGGAAGCTGTGGTTCTTCGTATGTATGATCCTTTCTATTGAAAAGGATAACAAAGCGAAATAAGATAACATCGGATTATATAATAATGAAAAAAACATTGATAATGATAATATATAAACAATTATATATACAATCTGACACGAGTTGTCATATAATACAAACATTTGTTAAACTCGTTCAGGAAAAGTAATATTAAGCGAGTTTATTATCATTTTTCCTGAACGAGTTTAATGAATGTTTGCATTAAATAACAAGGGGTGTCAGATTATTGTTATATGATTTTAAACGCAGAGTTTCCTCCTCTTTAATTTTGAACATCAATGCCGGTTCAAAAAGCGGTATAAGGCTGTTTGGCGTCATTCAACCAAAGACAGCATCATAACAATTTTAGTGAATTGTTGCGCCGTGCAAAATAGTTCTATACCTGTAGTAAAACAACTATTTAACTTAGGTTTAACATTTATTTTACATGTATGTACACTGAATCACAATCAATGATATGTACACAACAACTCCTTCTTAAGCAACAGAAAACAAGTTAGAAAAAAAAGGTTTCAAAGCTGTTAGGGTAAAGGTCGCCATTTAAATTCTAGTTTTCATCGATGTCTTTGTCGATTATGCATACAATCTCTTAGGCTTTTTGTGCAGTGGCTTGAACATTCTGCAGTGGCATTAACGCATAATTGTTGAATAGGAGGCTGGATTTTAATGTGGAATGCTCCACCAAATATATTTCCAGCAAACATGTTATTGAAACCACCGTGGTCCGTTAGGTTGGAATTTTTTGTGGCGGAATCCAATGTTGTCAACATTGTGCTTTTGATAGTTGCATCTCGATTTACTTAAGGACTGTTAGTTATTGTGGGATATTTAAGTGTTTGTGCGAAAAGTTATTGATAAATTGAAAATTACAGTGTTCAGTTATCTGCATTATTTGATTTGCGGGGTTGATTTTTTCGGACAATTTCTGGACCAAGTGTTACCGGGCACTGTTGTTAGTCGGGTGTCTTTCGGTTGATAGCCCAGCAGCTTGATATATAGCACCTACGCCTGATCGTTTGATATTCATATACATATGTATATCAGGATACTAAAACGTTTCAATTGGTCTGGATGCTGTTATATAACAATTTCCGTTTTTATTTGCTTCTACAATGTTATTAGTGTTACTCCGGTTGAGCTATTTAATGACTTTGAAATGCCGTTTTATCAACTTAAATAGGCAATAATTTATGCACCACAGACCCCCAGTTTTCCACATTTGCTGTGTAACATGGATTATCAGTATCACCATTAACAAGTAACTAAAATATGATCAGTTTACAGAGGAAATGGTGCACAAAAGTTGGATGAGTATATAAAAGTGACAATATGCATATATCTCATATCTGCTTCCAATAAGCTGACGTGATTACTTAGGTCTGATAATATGCTCTTTTTCAGATTAATAAACTTTTTTATTCGTTATTGAGATTTTTAGACGTACTCTTTGACTGTACAATTGTTTGTATATACATGTAATACTTCTTGTCTACGTCAAACTACAGATCTCCATTGCAAGTTGTCTAGATTTGATGTTATATTTTATGCATCATTTGTGCGTAGATAAAGCCCCGCAAACCGGTTTAGTCATCCGGTCCCTCTATTTTTCCGACTGACCATTCCCCGGCGGTAACTGTTGAATATTTTTGTACTTCTGTTATCTAATTGCTTCTCTACCATTTTACGTTCAACCAATATGTTTATACCTATTTTCGGTACCAGAGTGATTTTATGCTGAATTTCTCATGGGACTTACTGCAACTTGAGTAATAATGCTAGAATGAAATCCCTTTTTATGTAAGAACATCTCAATGTTTAAGTAACATTTCTCACTGCCTAAAGAGTAATTTGACTGAAATAACTGCCAGTAGGAATTTAATAATGTGAGATAACGTTTGTGGGATACAAATTCCAAAACGCTTAATTTTACCAATTATTTCGGACTGGCATTTTTTAGTAAGTAAGAATTTACCAATAAGAATATATGACAATGTCCAATGAGTATTGCAACATATACCAAACTTGGAAAAGGCACAGAAAATCAAAGTTATTTAAATTGCTTTTTTGTATGTGATTAAATTTTCTAACAATGTTAAATGCTGCTCTTTATTAAAACGAACTTACTTGCACAATCTCTTTCGCCGTACCAAGACCACGGAAATAGCTATACACATCGACATGACAGCACCTACTACTGCTCCTATTACCTCAGCTGTTATATCGTATCGGACAGATTTTGTTTCCTCACACTTTGACCTTACTATACGTTTATTTGGAAAAGAAAAAGTTGTCAATAAAGAATTTTCAATAATAACAAGAAAAGTATATATTTGAGTTTCTGAAAAAGGCATGGAATAACAAAGCAATCACACAACAGTCTCCAATATATTTTTATTATTATTTAAAAAGGTATTTTAATTGAATAATCAATTAAAAAAACTTCCATTACTTGTGGGACAAAGGTCATCCACGAAGTCCCCAGTACATCCGTAAGCGCATGTCCCATCAAAAGTGTTACATGTTTCGTTTCTGACACATTGTCCGCAAGATTTTTAACACTTTGTATCGTATATAAAGGAATGTTTAATTAATTTTCATTTTCTGGATCTGATTTCATGACTGATGATATAATTTGTAATAAAGAAACGCTCGTGGAATCTTTTAAATAACGCACTACTATATTAGCTTGTACATAAAGTGATTGCTTTTCTTTGACCAGATTCTGGTTCCAGAGAGAGATATACATATATATTTTCCTTATCACTATCGTTTAACAGTAGCTTTCAAATCATTAAAATATCAGATTACCAAAATAAAACCTGCTTAAATAAAGTTTATGAAATGTTTTTATTTCTAATACCTATTTCTATTTCAACATTACACTTAAGGTCATACGTTCTGACTAACCTGGTCAAATGCTGCTTTTTATATTGTAAAGCACTATGGCAAGTACAGCCTATGAGACGGATACTTAAAAAATTAAATGTACTTGTACATTTATGAGAAATACGATAAAATATTTTTATTGAAAAACCCGCATATTCTCTTTGTTTATAGAATTAAAAAAGAACAGAACAGAATAATCTGTGCTTCCTGATTTTCATAAAAATGTTAAACCATATGTTTTACGAAATCAAATAATTTAAATATGTTTGACGAAATTTAAAGTTAAAATGTGACACATAAAGGTGGTGAAAAGTATAAACTATGTTAACGTCGAAAGGTAGCTTAATAATACCAAACACGGCAGCATTTAAATATATATGTATACATGAGTAGAAAAAATATGTTAAGATCAGAAGCGTCAATTAATGAAACCAAACATCACCATTGACTAAAATTATATATATACATATATATATATATACCTTCATGACATCCATCCCCTCTATATCCAGGTTTGCAACCTTCTAGACAATGACCGGTTACGTGATCACATTTGGCATGCAAGCAATGGCCACAGTTTTCTGAACAGTTGTTGCCATATTTACCAGATTCGCATTCTGAAGAAAGAATAAAAGAAACTCGCAACAAAATATTACTAGCTCATATAAAATAGTTTATAAATCAAATATAAATAAATATTAAATGCAAGAGGTGTTAAGAAAAAGACAACAATTTTTGCAAATAGACATGCATAATGACAAATAGAATAAACCTAACTCTATAACTTCTGCAGCACATTAAGTGAAGAAATATCGCCAGGATTGAATAAAACCAGTAAATCCCTTTTATTAATGACATTAAATATTAACTGATTCTCACCATCGTGGCAAGTAACCCCTTTGTAACCTTCCTTGCATCCTTCTGGACAGCTTCCTGTCACGTGATCACATAATATACTTCCAAAGCAGTTTCCGCAACTCTGACTACAGTTACCATAGTAACCATCTTTGCAAGCTGAAAAATGTTTATCGCATCATTTGTAGATCTAAGCCGTTTTTAAGCCTTTTATTATGAATTAATATTCCAACAAAGCATTATAGCCTTACTGCTTTTATTAAACATTAAGAAAAAAATGTAGATGAAAAAAAAAAAATCTTATACCAATGCATATAAGTGTCACGCGAAATGTATATTTGTTCCTGAAGTTATAGAGAATACCTAGTTGGTACGGAATATAGACAATCTTATCTGATGGTTTTTGTTGTTTCATTTTTTATTTAGTAAATTACTCTGCTTATGCTATTTATACTTGCTTAGAGAAATAGTTTAATAACTATATCATTTTACCTGATAAGTAATACCCATACATATAAAGAATAGGTTTGTGTATAGTCCATCGACGTTTTTACTGAATGGCATTACACACAACGTCGGAAACCAATCATCACCATTTATTAGTATATATATATATATATATATATATATATATATATATATATATATATATATATATATACAATTACCTTCATGACATCCATCCCCTCTATATTCAGGTTGGCAACCTTCTAGGCAAAGCCCGGTTAAGTGATCACATTTGGCATGCAAGCAATGGCCACAGTTTTCTGAACAGTTATTGCCATATTTACCAGATACGCATTCTGAAGAAAAATTAAAACAAAATCATAACAAAATATTACTATCTCAAATAAAATAGTTAATAACTCAAATAATATAGATATATAAATATATTTAATGTAGGTTGTCTTATCTTACTTGACAGAAGAAGGAAGCAAATCAAACTTTTAAAGCCGTATAACTCAAATTATTCAATATGCTTAACTACATACTCTAAGAAATAGACGTTATATTTAAATTTCACTACAAAGCGATGTAATTTTAAAACATATTTAGCGATACGTTTTCAAAATTTTATAAACATAAAAACATTTACATTTTAGACACAAATGACACTTAGCCAAACATTTTCAATGACACGACTGTCCAAACAGTGATTATTTGCCTGGTTACCAGCTGGAACCGCAATGCGCCATAAACGAAGTTGTTATTGTGTTTTGGCTTAAAATCAGCTTCATAAGCGTACAAAGTCTACCAAAAGGTGCGCGTTTCATTTTGTACGTTACAGGAGACAATTGTCAATTTTCTGAGCTCTAACACAAATTTCAACGTAGGTCAAACTTTTGTGCATATCGATACGATGTACTGATAATTTACAGAGAGACACATATTGAGTCGAGTCTTCGAGAATTGTTGCAGGTATTCTTTTTATGTGTATATTAAAATAATTCATGTCTACTAGTGCATCTTTTTCTAATTTCTTTGCCACTATTTGCAGGTAAATTTTGGAGCAATACATTTCCAAACCATCGGAAAGGGAACAAAAAGAAAAAAAAACCCAGTTCAATGCTATACTTATTGCCCTAGTAACTCTTTGTAAAAGCACGTGTTATGAAGTTTTGGGCGGTTTCGCTTGCGTCCAGTCATGAGATATTTGGGAAGCACTAACGATTGACCCTGCATGACTTTGACGACACACGGTTAGTGAATGCTTAGGAAAAAAAGTAGTGTCTGTACAGAAACAAATATGTTTGTCGATGTGGAGTAGTCACGTCAAACGTGCCGAGACATGCTTCAAATGTTAGCATTAATTTTGTTATTTGTTTAAACTAGATGCTCAAGTGATTATAATGTGTAATGCTGATATATATAAAATGAAGACTTATGAATGAACAACGCCGCTTAGGAATTTAACTCATTGTTTAAGGGTCCGTTAACAATAATTGGTCTAACCGACACACTGAAAGTAAAATTTGAACGCAGCCTGTTTTGGATCGAGTCCTGCAGAACTTATGAGCAGTCATTTAAGATCAAATTTTCGTTACAGAACCATAAAAAAGGAAAGTATTGTCTGTTAAATATGACTGTTTCAATATCGGATGTTAGTAGCTGTGTTTTGTCCAATTGTATAATTCATATGTAGAAATGGTGGTTGTTTTGTAGCTGAAGACTTCTTCAGCCTGCCTGCTTTTATTTCGTTTTACAATCGATGTACCACTGAATAATTTAAGTGACCATTATTTGCATACCTTTATCCTTTATAATGTAAATCCTACACCGCTCAAATAGCGCTTTGATTTATTATTATAACATTGCGAACGTGGGGCACAATGTTTACAAACAAATTTATCTTAACACATGTTACGATTTTGACGGGTTTTACTGGTCAAATAGTGTGTATCCGTTTGGTTTAACGTAGGGCCCAAGGAAGGGTCAGTCGCTATCGTTTGGCCAATCTTCTGTGAAAGTAACTCCATGTTTTGAATTGTTATCTTTCGATTATTTTGTTTCACGGGATTAAGTATATGGCCTTAAGCCGTTATTCTAAAAAAAAGAGACAGAGAATTAAAAACATAAACCTATGTTCCCGTGTATCCCATTTTTATGCAGAAACCTATGTTCCAACAAAACATTCTGAAGTAATTGTAAAATAGTATATACAATAATGACCAGTACACAGCCGACTTAAAACATAAACAATTTCATATATGGTTTAATGTATATAAGCAGTCTTATAGCAGCTCATTATCATCAATTTGTAAATAATCATGTGTAAAGCAAAATGCTAATTAGTAAATGGATTCCCTAGGTTTTACAATGCGTACAAACAATGGTATACTTTAATGACAATTGTTGTCCATTGGACCATGAAAGTAGCTTCGTGTTAATAATTCAAACAACCGTTGGATAATTCATTAGGAATATCAAATAATTGAACGACGTGTAAGTTGTATTGAATTTCTATTAGTACATAACATGTTTAAATGAGCAAGAGATTCAGCGTTAATAAGAGTATGCATGTTATCTTAGTATGAATGCATCTGCTGCAGCATTTAGATTTTAATTTCGTACTTTAAACAGGCAGCGCATTTTTTTCTTATTAATAAAGATACCCTACCCTGTGTGCACATGTTGCCTGTGTATCCTGGATCGCACCCTCCAGGACAACGTCCCGTCACTCCATCACAAGGACGTCCATCCATGCAGTGACCACAAGTCTGATTACAGACACCGTATCTTCCGTAATTTCCCGTTGGGCAGTCTACATATATAAAATACTGTTGGTGGGACGATAAACCCAATAAACAAATAAACAAATCTACATATAAAACAATTGTATCAAGATATTATTATGTGCTTAAATTATGGTTAATATTAAAAAAAAAACGTTTATAAAAGGCGTGATACAATAATACATGTGTACTCAGTAGATTAAAGCTAGGTTTTGTTTCTGCGTTGGCTGTAAGCGTCACAAAAACAAAACAAAAACAAACAAACAACAAAAAGTCACAAGAAAAACAAACAAACAAGAACAACACAACACACACACATCCACACATAGCGCCCAATGGTAGTTCTACGTACAAATATATTTCGATAGTAACCCGCGGCAGAGCATCTAATGTTTACATAATTATTTACTTCAGCAATTTATAACAGACGGTATTATTTTGCCACGTTTAAAATGAAATTAAATTTATACATGAACATTGGTTTGTATGATGTCACAGGAACATAGCAATCAGTTCAACTTTTCTAATATCCAATACAATGAAAGTCGAGTAAACTATGATTGACATTTTACCTCCATCCGGTTGTCAGTGTATCGAAAATTGTGAATACGTGGACGGCCTAGCCTCAGACATGCATCATCAAAACAATACATATCTAAGTGCTCTCAGTGCTTTCATTTCTCAACGGTCTTTTTAGTTTGCATGCAGTGTATTATTTTATATAGATTTCTTAAGAATTCTTACCTATGACGAAAATCTCAATCTCACATACTGTCAGGTACCATTCACTAGTATGCCGGTTGTAAGGGGCTGGCCGTTTAAGAGTAACACGTCTTATAAGTTTTGCATCCAGGTTTCTGACTGTAGCAATGCTTTTGTTGACTATCTCAATATTCTGTGATGATAATGCCACTGTTGAAGACCGGTCACCATTGAACATCTGAATATTTTCCAAGTTTCGCGACACTAAAATAATTAAATGATTCTTCGGACATAGTCTCTGGCAGCATAGGGCGAAAGTATGGTTAAAGACATTAAATGTATGCATACAAATGTTTCAGATGCTATAGTAAAAACTTATTTCAACATGTATTTATAGTTTAACAGATATTGATACATGCACGAGCAAAGAAAATAAATAACTCATCAAGTCGATTAAATAAATTTTGGAGCTGGATATCAAGTGCAGTGATATAGCTTCAGAAAAATCTAATTGTTTTAAGTAAGATCGAGATTAATACGGACCATCCCTTGTACTGTTATCAATCCTGCCAGTTACGACCACCTTCTGAATCAGGTACTGCCCCTGGAGGTCCACCGTGAGCCAAGGGTATTGTTCATTATCAGTACTGACGCAACATCTACACATGTTGATATCCTTTGAAATGTTACCATCTACTGCGCTAGAAGGGTTGGACTGGTTGTAGTATGGCTGAAGTGTTGATGATATTGATGAGGGTTTTCCAAGGGCCACATTCCGCACTGCAATTCAAAATCTATGGTTGTAATTATACGATTAGTTTACATCATCACCATCATCAAGAACAAAATACCAAGGACTGCTACACTACCCAGATACTTACTCGCATTGCATTGTACACGTACTAATAAAAATATTAAAAAGAAAGATATTGCGACCTTAAAACCATATGTAGTGCGTTCGCAACTGTGACGTATATTTACCAAAACTTTAATTCACAAGAAAATAAAGATGGTATGAACAAAGGCACATAAAGATTATACATTTCAACACGACTCTTATATTCTCAATATGTAAACATATAGAAAAACAAAAGCGCGATAATTAACTTGAACGTACAATCAACGATTAAACGCGTGAGGTCACAGTGACGCAAAATTTAGCCATTCCTATCAGCGAGCCGAGCATATACGTTCTCATCCGATAAATTATTCTTTATAAATGATTGAAATGATGCGTTTAAGAGTTTACATACTATAATCTATTGACACTTATGATGCGATAAGGTGTTTTTATATGATAGACATCTATACAAGCTTAGCTCATAGATTTGGTATTTGCCGGCATTTTTGCCGATACTGTGCATCGACATTTCTATTATTTTAGAACAGGTGCAATTATGAGGTGCCCAGGGACTGAATCCGGTCGGTTCATTATACTGATACCGACAAGTCAGACGTAATGCTGTCCCCTTAGCCCCAAGCGTTAGGAGGAAGGCATTACTATCTAATTTAAAGTCTTTGGTTTGACCCGGCCGGGGTTTGAACCTGCGACCTCCAGATCCGCAAGCCGACGCTCTACTGCTTGCAGCTGTTTAAGCTCATAGACATAAAGTCAAGGGACAGCTGACTCATGACGTCACGCTATATACTATATATAAATAGGTTGAACCCGTCGCAACGCCGTCATCGGGAGTCATAGAAAACTTTCGGTGTCAACTAAAACAATAGATGGAAAGTTGAAATCTGTGTTAACATTAATGAAAAAATGCGTAAATCGTGTTAATGGGGGTACTAGGATGTGAAATTATAACTTCCAAAAGGTACTGCCAAAAATGGGTGGCGAGGACACTATTTCTTGTTTATAATCGTTCTGATTTTAGTGTTAACCCAGACACGACGCAAATCAGAACTATTGACAATACGGTTTATTAACATTTAAACTGCTCTTTTTGCTTATTGTTTTTAACCGATGTATAAGCTTGCAAATATTTTATACTTACATTTGAAAATGGCGAAAATTTCTATTTCACAGATTACAATGAGCCAAACCCCTGTTGATGTTGGTTGTCTCGGCCGTTTCAAGGTAATCAATCGTGTAGACACGTTTACATTTAATGAAATTTGATCAGTCGGATCTCTGTACTTGTCGTTACCAATCGAAGTATTGCTGATTAAGATGTCAGATGTGTTGTTTCCAGCATATATTTGCACGCCTCCTAGTCTGGTATTAGCTGAAACGCATTTAAAGGAACAAGTTATTTATTAAAATATCTTAATACGTTGAAAACAAGCTTTTCGAGTATCCCATCAACATTCCACCATAGTGCCAAGTTACGATAATTCACGATCATTTTGTACTGTGCCTGCATTTTCGCAAAATTTATCAAGTTATATAGTTTTAAGTTAAACAGTTATATAGTAATGCAGTTTTTTCTTGTAATGTATCTTTAGTATCATGTTTTACAACAGTCAAATCAACAAGTAACCTATAAACTGAATTATTTATGAAGATTATTAATGTGAAGGACGTATGCAGTTTATGTAGTCATTAAAATGTTGAAATGTAATAACATGTTTCATTCTAGATTTATCTTTTCGAAACAAAACAGTTTTAAACATTACATTGATGTGATCGATGACACAAATGGATCAACGGTAAAAAACAAACTTGTGTATACACCGAAAACGCTACAAACAACAGCTATAAATGAACCTTGAAGCCCGATGTCAATCTAGGGTGAACATTAAACACGCTTTTATTAAGTTAAGAGTAGGGACCATTGCCCGATAAAACACGTTTTTAATGCTTCTAGTTAAGCAGCACTTTTGACTTCTTTAACGTTGTTTTGCACGACGATTTTTTTATAGATATTACGGAAATTATGTATAAATTGTTAAATGATCTTGATAAATTTGCGCAATTGATTATTTCTGGAAAAGTTATAATTTTGTAAAAGGTACATTGTTGCAAAAAGTAAATACAATGCTGACAAGTAGTAGTAGTAGTACATGTAGTAGTAATAGTAGTGGTAGTAGTAGTAGTAGTAGTAGTAGTAGCAGTAGTAGTAGTAGTAGTAGAAGTAGTAGTAGTAGTCGTAGTGGTAATGGTAGTAGTAGTGGTAGTAGAATTAGTAGTAGTAGTTGTTGTGTATGTAGTAGTAGTAGAAGTAGTAGTAGTAGTGGTAGTATGAGTAAAAGTAGTAGTGGTAGTAATACTGGCAGTTGTAGTAGAGTAGTAGTAGTAGTAGTGGGAGTTGTAGTAGTGATAGTAGTAGTGGTAGTGATAACAGAAGTAGAAGTAGTAGTAGTAGTTGCATTGGTAGTTGTAGTAGTAGTGGTAGTAGTAGTAGTAGCAGTAGTAGTAGTAGTAGTAGTAGTAGTAGTAGTAGTGGTGGTGGTAGTAGAAGTAGTAGTAGTAATGGTAGTAGTAGTAGTAGTAGTAGTAGTAGAAGAAGAAGAAGAAGTGGTAGTAGTATGAGTAGTAGTAGTAGTAGTAGTAGTAGTAGTAGTAGTAGTAGTAGTAGTAGTAGTAGTAGTAGTAGTAGTAGTAGTAGTAGTAGTAGAAGTAGTAGTAGTACTGAGTACTCGTCTTGATGTATACATTTGTCGAATTGTTTTTTGTTTTAACTTCTTTTTTCTTAATAATGTTTTCATAAAAACATCATAGCAACACAAGTACGGTTACAAAAGCGGCGTCTAGCTATTTTGATGTATATGCCAGGATATAACCATCGTTGGGCTGCATGTCAGCTGGAAAACTTCCCCACACTGAGCCGACGGGGACAGGAGCTATGCTGGTGAAAGGCAATGCGACTCAGCTGTTGTAAGTATTTACTTCTGTCCAAGGGCGTCCCACTTATTATTGTATAAACTAACTGTAACGATGTCCGGTTCTGTTCTCTTTACATTTTGATCTATTGAATTAATCAAATACAAATAGAATAAATATTGACGGAGGCCACATTGTCCATGTACTTACAAATTATACACAGCGATATAAAGTAATAAGTGATAAAAAGCTAAACCACATACGCTGGTCTTGATCTGCTATCCCCTTGACATGAATTTTAACTACGGAATACTCCTGAAGCAGGTCGATCGTGATCCAAGGATTGTCTTCATTGTCCGTACTGGCGCAACACCGGCACGAGTGAGCATTTGTGTTTATATTTCCATCCACCATACGACCTCCCTCCCAAAGTCCTTTGTAGTTTAGTGTTGAAGACATCATGACCGGCTTTCCTGCTGCTATGTTGAGCACTGCAGCAAGAAAAATGCAATTATGATAAAGATACGTCTTGTGAAGGTACACGTCTCGTATAATAATGCAATGATCATAATAAATCTTGTTTAATAATTAAATTATCCTAATTAGCGCGTACGAACAAAAAGATTTCAGCAACCACGTTTCTTTTCATAAGGTCATTTGATTACATTTATTGAAGTTATCATTCATTCACACATTAAGTCGTGCTTAAACATTTTGTACACAAGTTCTCTTAATTCTTCTTAACATCTTCTTGGTTAAGTGATGTTTTCCATTGTATTTTGTTTTTCATACTTCATTTCATTCTGAATATAAATCGAGAAATTTATATGTATAAAATTTCGTTTGAAACTCTATCGAAAAGGTACTGTTTCTTTATTAGGACTTAGAGCACTTTGCTGCCAACATCAACATAGTAAGTCAACACATATGTTCTCTTTGCGAAAAACAAATCAAATATGGAGTATGATCGCGACATGAAAGGCAAGTTAAACAATATGTAATATAATTGACTTACATTCTTCTGCAGGTACCGTTGAAAGCCGTATAATCAAATAGACGGCTAACATTCGAATATTGTGAGCCTTCATTTTCTGTTAAATAACAACAAACACTTGGTCAATTAAAATAATTTTCAATTGCAGTTGGTTAAGGAAATGATATTTTCGTTCGAAATCAATTTACAAGATACACATATTAAGAAATAAACGTAAAACAAATAGAGAAAGAGCTGGGGAAGTACTTTCAACTTAAAGAAAGACAAAGTTCAGAGAAATTGACATAAAAATAATCAATTTTCAGAATAATTAACTTGATGTTAATTGCATCGTAAAATTTAAAGTTCCTCGGAATTGATGCGTACGTTTATATGTTGATCTTTATAATCCTTCAGCCTATCCTTATACGATGTTTGTCAATGAACAATCGTATCATAATATATCAAAATGCAACCTCCAAAAGGACTAAGTTTAAAATATTAAAAATACTGCACTGCATTTCGTTCTGGTTTGAATTAAGTATAGAAAGTAAACAGTACGACATTCTCTTTACCCTAATAAGTATAGCCTTCATTATCTATCATAAAAACATAAATACCAGAATTATATGGCAAATGTTTTCAACAAGACTTTTCATATTATCAGGAACTGATTCTGAAAAACTTACTTTTGTATTCCTCCTTAAGTGAATACTTATGCCACTCTAAATCTATAATTTCATGTTTAATACTAATATACCAAACACATATTCCGTAAATGGAATGTTTATAATGAACGATTATAACACACACATAGTCATCAAAGTTATGCCAAAATAGGAGTAATCCCTACCACTGAACAAGGAAGTGTAGACCCGGGAACGTTATCTCCCAGGTCAGAGTGGGGTTGGCTTCCTTGTAGCTTCGTTAAGTATTTGTGTATAGTGATGTCTGGCCTGCGTACCAACCTAGGAATGATCAGATGTATACTATCATCCTTAAATTTTAAATTTAATCTCCACTTTCATATTGCCTTCCTTATAGTTGTTATAGTTTGAGCGTCTATTTTTCATTGCACTTCTCAAATACAGTTAAGAGAGGTGCATTATCTTTATAATGTGTCCTGTTATAGTAAAGTTTAAGTCAGTATATTGGTTTAATGGATAGGGAGACGCAGAAGCAAAAAAAAATAGGACTTGTTCGAACCCATTAATGAACGCTGATAACTAATAACCCCTTAACCAATGTCAAAATGTCTAATAAGAGGTTTCTCAGATCAATTTTTTTTCATTGTTTGTTAAAAGCATATTTTATCAAATGCTTTTATATATAAAATACGAACACATATTTAAAATATATAATTAAAATATAAGATTTCGGAGACTGTCATTGATAAATACTTCCACTTATTATGCAGACAGCGTGCGATACGCTATAAATATACTGCGTTATTATGTTTGTCATGAAAGTTGAAAATAAAAATAAAAATTTGGATACGAACCGAACAAAGTATTACAAAGACAAAAGCCTTATCACTAGACCAAAAGTTCTATTTATAATATGTTTTTCGTAACAATAAAATCATGTTTGTTGTCACTTTCCCATTTGATTTATCAACACAGTGTTTATTTAGTTAGCTCTTTGTTTGTATAGCCACAATTTGATAATGTTTAAATGATCAGAGAACCCATTTCACTTCGAGTAGGGAAAGCATTTTGTTAAGCATACGAAACTGAAAGTTGGTTACCTCATGAAAATTACAAATGAGAAGTGCACAGAAACATGTGGTTTTATTCTAATTGAAGGTTTGCTTTAGTGTATTTTTCATTTTACTTTGTTTAATTTATATAGACTGTTCAGGGGTGAAATGATAAACCGCAGAAGAAAATGTTAATTAATTAAAACGAACTATTACTTATTAAGCATTATTTATTTTAATAATAATTCCGACAAAAATATAAATTAAAACGTATTTACTTTTCGGCCATGTTCTAGATCTTCATGTAGATGGCTTTTATTAATTTCTAGTAATTTGATGAGTATATAATATTTACATTCGAACAGAGCAATATTTATTACCATGCATACATACCGTAAGTAAAAGGGAAACTATACAATATATCGCTGGAAAGTCGATAGTATATTACTTTATTATAACCATAGATTGTAATTGTGATGACACTAGTAATAATAAGGACGAATATCTTCATTATATAGAGTGGTGATGGTAATGGAGGTAATGAAAGTGTTTGTGGTAACAATGAAAAAATGGTGTGTACATGTATATTGCAAATGTGACATAGCAGAATATTCTAAGCGAAAGGTTAGAATTTATGCACGATTATAATGTGCAAAGTAAATAAAGAATAACTACAATTACATAATCATGATGATGATCATGATGATGACGATGACAGCCTGAAAATCCCAAGACACTACTCCATTGGGGAAATACAATTGAATTGTTCAAACCAGACTTACGAGCATTAGACCAAACTGATGTGGGCTCGTTTACACAAACAACATGTTTTACGCATATTCAATGTTCGAGAAATGGTGTCTCTGCTCTTAACATGCGCTGCTATGTTATTTTTATATGCTTGAAGTGAAACCTGTCTTTTGTGTGTCTCCGATGAAATATCTACTAAGACGTTTCACAAACACCCGATTAAATACAGGAGAGCTGACCAAATAACTGTAGCTTCCGGTAGTTGATTGTAGCCTCTATCGAAGGCGTTGGCAAAGCCGCCATAGCAAATGACGTACAAGTTGGACGTCGGAGACCCTAAATATGCGTAATGCAAATGGGTGCGCCTTCTCCAGTGTCTCCATTGGCAGTGGTCCTGGTACGCATTTGAGCTTCAAAGCTCACACCCGTAGAGTGACTTCGTGATCACGATATTGTAGATGGTTCGCAATTTAAATGAGTTAAGAGAAAATGGATCAAGGCTATTGACACATAATTTTAATCTGCTTTTGTCATACTAGCCTTACACGAGAGCTCGTTATCACATAAACTTCCCAAATGTAAATATTCTGATGCCTCTTTTATAAACCTATTTCTATTTGCAAGCATAAATACTCCTTTAGATTTGCGTTTGTCATTGAACACCATAACCTTACACATGTCAGCATTGTAGAAAAGTCGCCGCCCTTTTGCATTTTGCATATTTTTTGTACATTTTCACCACTTATTTCTATTCAAAGTTGTGAGTAAGACCCAAGTCAAATATAAATACAATAAATGCCTGCTACGGGTTTCTAATTTAACATACTTGATTTATACTTCATCGTCGTTACCTTTACGCCATTTCCCTAGACCCATTTCAAGGCAAAACAGTAATATACAACTTTATAGCAGGTGAATACATGAATTTAGGCTATGCTACGTACTGTTCATTAATAATGTAAGAAAACATTAAAATGAAAGGATCGTCGAATTCGGATTTTCTACAAAGGTTAAATGATTATTTAACAACGTTGAAATAGCACTCAATGGATAGTCGCACAGTCCGTATTCTTCAAGATAGCGATAAAGAAAAAGTCGGTTAATTCAATATGTTTGTATCGATGAGAAGATTCATAAAACAATGGTTATTTAGTAGCTACCGTACTTTGTAGTCAAGCGTGTTTTATATCAATGTAAGGTTGCAGGTTCGAATCAAGCTGTATTCTTCAATTTTACTCTATAAAACCAGCCTGTTTGATGTTTTCTTCCACATCAAAATCCTGCTGAAAATTGTACGTATGGAAATATATGTTCGTACTCACATTATTTATATAATCACAGTTTTAGGTACTGTAGGTCCCGTGTTTGGTCCCGGGCCGTGACATACTAAAATCGTTAAAAAGGTAGTAGTATAACTCTCTTGTCAACTCTCAAACATAATAGTAGTTCTCAGTTCAAGGCTAGGACAATGTACTGGATGTTGTACTACGCCAGGTGTTTACGGCATACTATACTCAGAAAACACATCAGCAATATATTTGCTGCACTTGGACACCTCTCCAGATAACTTAAATACTGTTTGTGGGAAGATAAACTAACTGTTTCATTTATTCCTACTCACAAAGTTATAGAGAAAATAAACAACATGGATACAATTAAATTACAGAGCATAGCATACTGCTCCTACGTTTTGGAGTATTTTCACTATTTTTTAGAGAACAAAGGGAACGGCTATAATGAAACGATGTTCTTTCAAACAGATATATTTTGTATAATATAAAATTAACAAGGAATACTCGCCAAAATACAATTTAGAAGTATTCACTGTTTAAAAATATGCAAATATTTAAACATTGACTCAGTGCATTTTAAAGTAAAACAAATTGTATAATTTTATAGAGCAAGAAACATATATTATAAACTGATTTAAAACCTGTGATTTTAAGATTAGTAGGGGAACATATTATCCTTTACATCATTAACAGTAACTGTCAAACGTTAATAATTGATTAATCAATTTCAAACACCGAGACCCTGTTAACATCTAGTCGGTTAGATCATCGAGTCATTAGGAAATCTCACGAGCTGCCATTTCATTGTTGCCAAATGAATTGTAAATAATTGGCAAGATTTAACTGGTACTATATTCGCGGAAATCCTTAAACGGTAAACGATTTACAAACTTTTCAAAAAACTGAATTTCATTGTGTGTGTTTGTGTACGACCGAAAAATAGCGATAACTTTGTCGAAAACTTATAAGTTTAACGTTAAAATATCGTCAAGATAGCGTGACGTTAAATTGAAAGCCTCTATAATGTGGCTTTGATTAAAGGGGATGTTTTTTCTTTTTGTGTGTTATGTTTCGTCTCTATGTTTTTGTCACATTTACATTTACCCTGTTTGCCTTTGTCTACAGGTAGATAAAATTTAAATATCTGTGGAAATATTTATAGGACCTTTTATTATTTACCTTAACATATTTTAGTACACCAGTTATAAATTAAATAAACGAAGAAACTCCATTATCTGAATTGTTTATGTGTGTTTGATGCAGTAATTCAAGTTTATTTTTATCGACAGAACGTTGCTTTATAGTTGAATGTTGTTTTGACAAAAAAAAAACATGTCGAAGTTCAATACATGTATGTTTTAAGTAATAAATAAAAATATATAGTTTTAGTTTTATATTTGTATTGACTGGGAATAAGGTTTTTTTGTTTTTCTGATTCATTGTGCATTTTTAAACATAAAGCAATAAACTAAAATAACAAAACATGCCAATTTAACAAATGATATATGTTTAGTTGCAGTAGGGTTATTCATCAACTAAACTGAATCGGTTAAGAGCCATCGGATAGGAAACAATATAGAACCTACGCCTAACTCGAGCGCTTTTTAATACCTAATGTAAGAAATAATTGGGTCCATGATTTAAAGCTAACAAGCGTTTGTATTAATTTATAACCTGATTAAGTGAAATAAGAAAACGAAACAATATTGAACATAATCATGCCTTGTACTGTGTTAAAACTGTTTTATGAAAAGTAAAATTTAAGAGATGGTCTACCACTAAGAAAGCAATACTGAAACAGATTGAAAATTTGAAATCTTTTAATAATATTTTTTCAAAGGACAGCAGATAATTGATATTCCATCTCTGCCTTCCTTCTAGCTGTGCTGACCCGTGGCGTTGAATTTAAAGGTTAACTGTCTCTGAACAAATGGTTCATGTCATGGTAACAGAAAAAAAATAAAAATAAAAGTATGCTTTACAGGTTACGGCTTTATATGAAAAGATGTACCCGCCTAACCTCTTTTGTTCCAGCCCTAGTCTGAACAAATACATTTATTATTCATTCACCAATAATTAGTATCAAAGAAAAGATACAAAATTAGAACAAAAATATTAAAATCTCGTTATGTCCTAGATTTATGTGACAGTTGTCACACACACAAAACTTTGCAGGGTAAATCCTGCCTATACTTATTATCATGGTTTATTGTACATTTTTTTTTCTTTGAAGACATCAACTATAATGGAAAAAACAAATATACATTCATAACATTATTCTATACAAGTTCTCCTTTTCTTTACATGCCAAGGTTAAAAAATAATGCTTATATTTAATGTCAGATATTAGTAAGACAAAATTGATAGAGACACAGCACATGACATAAGAATATATGTACACTGTAATATGTTAAGTAAACTATTCTACCTCTTATAGCATTTCAATGCATGGGTTTGAGTCCTGGTCATTACAAGGACTATCAGGTGGGAAGGTCTTCCAGCTAACCTGCTGTTTGCTGGTGGTTCTGCCCAGACATAAATTTAGGTCTTTCTTCACCAATATTAAGCTAAA
>CM017558.1:56392894-56418000 GCA_007844125.1 Sinonovacula constricta
TCAACAATATATTAATAAGAGTGCATATGTAGAAAAGACGATTTACCCTAAATGTGTTAACAATATATTAATGACTCATGATGTGGACTAAAGACGTAGACATCGTTATCCAAATCCAAGATGCGTCTAACTTATTTGTAAGATAACAACATGAGATGGACATGGCGAAATAGAACATTTATCAAAAAATGATACGGTATGCTTAATTAAGCAGACAGCGCTGGACACTGGCCACCAAGAAGTGCATTCACTTTTGTTCTCTCATCTAAAGAGAGAAAGGTTGACAACACGTGATCTCCGAATTCGCTTTGCAGACAGACCGCCAACTGACGTCGGTGTGTATACAAATGTGGACAGACAGTGAGAATATAATCAGTAAGATTAGTGTCGTTTAGCTCAACGCCACATCTTCGACATGACCCACCCTGCCATGATAAATAAGTAACCAGTTTTTCTAGAAGTTTTCTTTGCCACCGTATCTACTCGGAATGAAATTATTCACAATCTGCCACAATAACGATACGCCACCGTTTAATATTGAACCGCCACACGTGTATAACTCTTAACCAAACACAAGAAAAACTTCAACGGATAACTCCGCCAAGATGATTGACAGACTTTATAGAATGTATAGCGTATAATGCATTGTTGTTGTTCTTGTTGCTGTAGAAGTAGTAGTAGCAGTAGTAGTAGAAGTAGCTGTAGTAGTAGTAGTAGTAGTAGAAGTAGTAGTAGTAGTAGTCGTAGTAGAAGCAGCAGTCATAATAGTAAAAGTAGTAGTAATAGTAGTAGTAGTAGTAATAGTAGTAGTAGTAGTAGTAAAAGTAGTAGTAGTAGTAGAAGTAGTAGTAGAAATATAGTGGTAGTAGTAGTACTAGTAGAAGTTGTAGTAGCAGAAGTAGTAGTAGAAGTAGTAGTAGTAGTAGAAGTAGTAGTTGTAGTAGTGGTAGTAGCAGTAGTAATAGTAGTAGTAGAAGTAGAAGTAGACGTAGAATTATATAAATATATATATATATATATATATATATATATATATATACCTTTTTTAAATTATTGTAAATTATATATTACTGCTAGAAGTAAAAATGTTCCACATATGTTATATGTACTATAATGTCGGCAAAAAAGTGATATGTAAGACAATGACTGTTCTTATCTTGTAAATAATATATAAACCATGTAATTTTAATTAACCAGCAATCAATCATTATTTTGCGTAGACAAGGTTTGTTAAACGGATCACAATGCCAATGAGGCCCTTGAACGAGCGGTTGAAGTCTCCGACCATTAACTCCTCATCCGTAAGCCGCGTAAAAAGTATTCCGGTCGCATTGAAACATGTCAGCTGATCTGTGGTGCGCCATAGGTTTTACAAATACATGAGTCCATTTCTTCCTAATTCCATAACAGACTAGCGTTGCTATAGTGACAACCGGTCGCTGCGTTGTACATCAAAACAAACAGAACATGAACTTGTGCAGCAGCCTTAAGTTACACAAAGATGTGAAGACAGAATTATTCTGGAACATAGTATTATGTATACAAAGAAAAATGTTTAATATCTCCAAAACTTAACATACATCTCACAATTAAAATGAAATGAGAGAAACAGTAAAGACAAAACGATCTAGTATGTCCTTAATCCCGATGGAAGTAATGTTGTAACAAAGCAATGTTATTACCTTAGTACGTGCTACTGTGGTTTATAATAACACACTGAACTGACATTAAGAATACAACTTAACAAAAGTTGCTATCAAGTGAAAGGTAGTTTGTCATTCATTAGAGGAAAGAAATACTACAACAACTAATCTTTTGTCCAAGATTGATATTACTTTTCTAGTAAATCTGGGTGTAAGGACGTAATAATTAGACCGAACACAGTTTTTTTGCAAGATGTTCGTGTAATAAAAGTCTTGACAAGGAATAAATCTCATGTCAGATCTAGGGTTTGAACCCAGAATCCTTCTTACTTAAAACCTTAAGGTTAGAAACCTAACCTTTTGATCAAGAACACTTCAACTATGTTATAAATGCTTGCAGGTCGTGATTCTAACGTTTTTCAATGATAATCCAAATCGTAAATAAGATTTGTGTTAAACTTTTCATAAAGGGTCTAAGGTTTGAATTCGGAACCATCTGATCCCAAGTCTATGATCTTAGCCTCTTGACCAAGAACAATTCAAGAGTATTATTATAAATGTTTTCTTGGTGTATTAAACGTTTGTCTATGCAAGTGAATTAATCATCCGAAACTTTAATACGATCCTTTTGAATACCTGTCGTGACAAGGCTAGGGATTGAATTTGAAACCCTCCGATCCAGAGTCCGAAAACGTGATCAATTGACCACAAACAGTTCGCAGATGCTATAAAACTATTCATGCACGCTGGCAGTACTTGGAATTCTATTTTTTTTATATTTGCGGGGACCTTACAGAAATCGTTAATGTATCTTAAAAAGTTGCATACACATTGCATCTAAATTCAGATTTTACCATGCATACTCAATAGATCGTTCAGAACAAACTTTTTTTCTGGCCATGGACTGTTTCGTTGCTATAGGTAATCTCAATTCATTAAAATGCAGTCCGAATATCCAAGGAAATACTGAGAAATATTTCTATCTACTTTCGTAAGTAAGGGCGTAGAGAGTACTTGTACATTTAGTAAAATGTGTAGAATTTTTAATATAAAAAAGAAATAAACCGAAATATCTTGTTTTTACCATGTTTGCATAAAAGTTACAGACATAGAAAAATAAATAGAAAAATAAATAAATAAAAAATAGAATGCCGTTTACCGATTTAGGACCCCTATTTTATCAGGGTTAGAAGAGGGTATAAACGTAAATGTGCACCGGAAGTAGTACCCCTGACGGTAAGTTGTTGTTGCTGATATTTTAAGATTGATTATTTTGTTCTTGGCGGATTTGCAATAAAGAAGAACATCTCTTGCATTTTGGTGCAAAACAAAGCTAAAACATTGTGAAGTTATAAAAATTCAAAATAACTGCAGTCCGATGCTCAATAATGGATAGATCCATTTAGACCTGAACTGATAATTTCACTGAAATTGTGCAGGTACACTTTGCAAAAATCACTGTGTATATTTTCAGGGGTGGATAAACGTCTTTGCAGCACATAACTTTTCTTCGCAGCTGGCCGTTTAATTGACCTTTCTCAGCATATATAGATTTGTCATTTCTTAAAAAAGGTTCGCTGATAAGTTGCTTCTAAATATGTGACATTTACTATATTGTAACGAACAAATTCATCCCATCGATCGTCGTTTGCATATATTGGGAAGAAAATAATTATAATACATGTATTTTCTATCTTAGCGAATTTTTGCGGCGAAAAACCATTGCAGTATCGTCGGATATTATGCAAAACTGATATGCATTAATATTGCATGAATTTAGATTTCTGTTGGGTGTTCGAGAACGTGTTGTACACAATTTCGATGTACAGGGTTTATGGAAGTTACAACTAAAACACGTCTTATAAAAAATAACATTTCCAGTGTAGCCTTCATTAAATAGTATGACTAACAAAACAGTACTGATTTGCCGCGAAGGCCGGACAAAATACAACTATCAGTAATTGCTGTAGAACAAACAAAATAAGAAGGATGGATGTCCGGCACATCAAACAAGCAAAGCGTGTATTAAAACTTGGACCAAAATATAATGGGCTTTGCACACATCGTCAAACTACCATCGTATACCAGTACACTGTTCATTTGGATTTTAGAAAAACAAAAACAATTACAATATGCCAAAGCATATTGAGGCTGTGTTTAAATGTTTGAAACAGCCAAATTTTAGAGCCAGCGAAAACTGCACAAATAGTTAATGGTGGTTTCTGACAGTTTGCCTATATCTAATATATGTAACAATACCTTATATCTGTTTGGGGTATTTGTACACGATTTCTACATTAAAACAATCATTCTTCAGTCTAAGCTGTGATGATTTTCAACAGTACCTCAAGTTTACGGCAGTTTAACTCGTTGTCAGCACTTAAATGTCTATGCTTTCAAATCAATAAATAAGAACAATTGGGATTCCTGCTAACAATAGACATCGACACGTTTGACGTAAATGAACATAATTTGTGACGTAGTTTTCTTAGTATGTAAATAGCTAACTGTGCAACATGGCTCAGATAGGAAATACATGTTTGAAATGACGATTGTGTCGTTATGGTTCACTTGTCAGACATGTGTAGGACATCAATAAACAGCATTTTGCGGGCGCGTATCTGCCATTAGGCACTTTAAGCACGTGCGTAACCTCTGTTCGTAAATTCAAAATCTAAAATTGCCAAAAGCACTTAAAAAGGCGATGCCTAGCCCGGGTTTCGAGTTATATTGTGTCTAAAAGTTGTATTATAGTCAATACCAAACAAAATAACGTATTTGTTTTTCTTTTCACTTTCTTTGCAACGAAAAAAAAATGCCATAAAAGGCACCTGAGCCAATATAGCATGCCCTGCACCCGCGCACCCGCACCCTACACCTGCATATCACTTAATTATTAAATTATTTCCAACTTAGCAATATATATTACCTTTTCTCTTTCTTGCAACTTGATACATATTTCTTTAACCCTGGGTTGTTTCTGAAAACTTAGTAGGGACAAAATATTTCGATCACACAATTATTCCGTTCATTTTAGCGAAGGCAGACAAACACCCTCCAGTAATGTTTCAAATGTGGATAAATCACATCCTGTAAATTTTCCACATTTTGCATGAATGTTTATTTGGTTTGCACAGTTAAGCTTCGTGAATGCATGATAGTTGCACCGGATTGTTTCTGATATTGCTTCGTGAGGAAAATATTGATTTTGCGGACTCGAACTCATTTTTTCTAACTACAGACCAGTGAGCAACCTACCATTTCTGTCGAAATTAATTGAAAAGGCAGCATTATTCTACCTTAACAAACATGCAAACGAACACAATCTCCTTCCAAAGAACCAATCAGCGTACCGACAACATCATTCGTGTGAATCAGCGTTACTTCGTCTTGTCAATGACATTCTTGCTGCCATGGAAAATCAAGAAGTAACTGCATTAATAGCATTGGACTTAAGTGCAGCTTTTGATACAGTCGACCATGACATTCTTCTCAGCGTTCTCAATCGTCAGTATGGTATCTGTGGAGTAGCACTCGACTGGTTAGACTCGTACCTGCGACCCAGGAGTTGTCGCGTAAGTGTGAACAATATAATGTCGTCAGCACGCGTGCAGTGTCCCCCAAGGAAGCTGTTTAGGGCCGTGGCTCTACCTCGCGTATGCAGGGACCATATTTGACATTGTTCCGCCTACCATCTCCGTGTACGGCTTTGCCGACGATCATACTGCCAGCAAATGTTTCAAACCTACACCCGCTCTCGAGGCCGAATCCATTGCGGAACTAGAAGAGTTCGCAACACAAGCAAATGATTGGATGAACAGTAATAAATTGAAAATGAATTCTTCAAAAACTGAACACATAATTTTCGGAAGTGCTCCTCAGTTGCGTAAACTGTCTAAAGATGAAATTAATATTTAAGGTGATACGATCAAACGACAAAATACCATCAGATATTTAGGGGCATTTTTGGACGAAAATCTGACTTTTAAACATCACATCAAGATAAAGTGTCGAACAGCTATGTTGAGCTTTTTTCGCATAAAAAATATTCGCAAATTCCTCACACAAGATGCAACAGAAACTCTTGTACTCTCACTCGTTATTTCTCACTTAGACTATTGCAACGTGACTTTGTACGGTATTTCAAACTGTGATATTGCAAAACTACAGCGAATTCAAAACATGTGTGCCAAACTAGTATTGAATCGTAGGAAAAGTGACAGTTCTAAGCAGGCACTATACGATCTTCACTGGCTGCCCATCAAGGCCAGAATACAATTCAAGATTCTTGTATACATGTACAACTGCCGTGTTGGAAATGCTCCAACGTATTTGAATGACCTGCTTACCCCTAAAGTTCAAATACGTTCTCTGAGATCATCCTCATTTTCGGTTGACAGTTATGAAGTGCCTTTTAATAAGTGTAAAACTTTCAGCGACAGAAGTTTCAGTACAATCGGCCCAAAACTCTGGAATGATCTTCCATTAAATATCAGACAATGCTCATCAGTTGATAGTTTCAAGAAACACTTGAAGACTCATTTCTTCAGAGACTATTTTAATCTTTTCTAGTCAAAGTCAGTAAAGTGTAGAAACACTAAGCTGTGAACTAAGAGACAATGTTTTTCTGCGCATGAATTCTGTGATGAATATCTGATTTTACAATTTCTTTATTACCCAAGTAACATTTTCATATCTTTTATCATGTCCTTTAATAATATAGCCATATTTTTAATTATTTTAAATAACATTACTTTCTTTTACTTTTGATAACATGTTTTAGATTTAGAATTAATTGTTTCATCATTCTTAAACTACATTTATTTGTTATTTTTAATGTTCTGATATAATATTGTACAACGCCATTGAATATGTATTATATGTAGAAATAGGCGTTTAAGCAAATAAAACAGTTTCAGTTTCAGTTTCAGATATCTTTCCAACTTTAAGATATATTTTTTGTAATTAATTGACGGGAGTGATTTTGTCCGCCTATGCAAAAATGAACGAAAGGCCTTTTGTTCGGGAGGTATTTTGGCCTACAAATGCTAGAACTATTCCACTGTTGTTGTTTTATTTTGCTTGGATATAACTTAAATTTGCATTTCTATGTCAGAATCATTCTCAAAGCTGTGAGCTCAATATATTTTCATACAAAAAACAAAACGACATTCCTTATTATAAAACAACACAATTCTTGTCAGCACCGCCTAACCATTTTGTCATGACCTGAAACAAATAATATCAAGGACAATATAAATCTATATGTATCTTGATTGGGGTTCAAGGTGACAAACAATCAGAACAGAGGAGTGCCGATAAAGCTAGTTAGTGGGACAGGGGACAGCGAATGCACACAGCGGATGTTGTACACGTGCCCTATGGCTTCAGGGGTCTAGCTAGCAGCAGGGGGCCGAACGGCGTTAATTACTGCTCGGCCAGCTAAGCATATGAGCGTCTGAGATACCTGTGACTATTTCCACACGGTCTACAAAATTGTGATCAGGCCATTGCTCAATAAAAAATGGTCGAGAAAAAACTGTATGACCGGGCAGACTGGCGGGGGCGTTGGGGTGGGGGGGGGGAGGTTGGTTAGAGGGGGTGTTGGGGGATGGGGTGGAGGTCATGGCCGGTAAATCTGGGCCTGTGTAACCTATAAAATTCCGCAAAAACAAATTTCCCCCTGTCCAAATATCAGTGAGCAATCCATATATATGCGTCGCGCTCCAGCGCGTCGCCAATTATCTGATTTACCTTCCAATTCCAACTCCCCATTATCAAGACTGGTGGACGACCATCCACTTGTTTTAGCAGGCCCGGTCTTATGTATATGTCCGTTACCTGACAAGACACATTGTTACGTTAGTTCGCTGTGATTTCTCAGCATGCACGTGACATTGTCAAAAGAACGATAACAATGTATTGCCGATAATGTACTGTGCATCCTAGAATAGTATAACAGTTGCACTCGTTTAACTGCATGAAATAATTTCGCAAAGGAAACGGCGAACATGTAGTTATTAAAGCAAAGCTGAAACGATTCCTTTTCAGAGAATGGCCTCTAGATTGTCCTCTCAGCCTGATATAACTGTTGTTACTTTTCATTTGAAAATCATCCACAATCTATGATTTAACATATATATATTCAGTCGTAAGAGGACGAATACAATATATATATATATATATATATACATTTATAATACATTCCTCATTAATATTTTCATTATGCTGTAATTTCTGTCGGTGAAAATTGTAGTTTGTAGTCCAACACTTTGTCCAGTTTAGTATCTTTAATATTCGTATTATCCGTTAATCCGGCACACAAGTTCATAAAAATAAGTTATCATAAACTTACTTTTTTGACGCATAAAACCAGTATTATGCGGTTAAATAAAGTTTAATAGCTGTTTTTATTATAAATGTATGTCTGTTTAGAGCTTTAAATTAGTTGTATAATATTGTATATGCATTTCTTTTTAGAGAGTATTCCTTACGATTTTATCCCAATGAATTAAAAAGGAGAGCATTTTACCTAACTGGCCGGTTCAAAGAGGCAGCCAGCAGTCAGATATTGTTTACATTTGTACGCCAGGATGAAGGAACTGTTATTTAACGACTGCCATGTACAGCTTCAATGGAACTTCTTTGGTCCTGTCCTGTCCTGTTGGTTACCAAGGTCGATGCAGCCATATGTAGCGGGTTAAGTACCGCTAAGGATCTGAGCTCCAGGGGGAAGCTCTGAACCTTTTCGGATTCTTGCCTGTGGAGACCTAATTATTAATAGGGTTTTATACGGTTTTTAATGGAAGATAAAAGACAAGCCCAAATAATTAAAGTTTAAAATCAATTTAATTATCAGAACTTGACAGAGGTGGTTTTAGTGAGAAAAGTTTAGACATTTAGTTAATGGTCTAAGGTAAAATTAATAAGAAGTGACTAGTGCATTGTAGTTCCAGGTAAAAAGCATGGTACATTTTTAACTCTTATCAGGTAATATTTATTCAAAATACATAATAATAATAATAATAATAATAATAATAATAATAATAATAATAATAATAATAATTATACTACTACTACTACTAATAATAATAATGATAATAATAATAAATATAAATTCCTCTAACCATTTATAGTGAATTGGTCTACTAAAAGATATGCAGTTCTGCATAAACCGTCCTCAGATAACTGAAATACTGTTGGTGGGACGATAAACCCAGTAAACCATCGTCGGCAACCACAGTATTTTCTTCCGTTACACTCCATACATACCGTGGGAAATTTGACTAGCAAAATCTCGTTTTCATGAATATGCATGAGGCAGGGGAGACCAATCTTCTTCCAATGAAATCGCATGTTACAATAAAATACTCTTCAATCTCAATGACGTCATACTGGGATTTTCTTACTAAAAATAGAAACCAACGCACATGTTTACTCATGGAGGTCGCCATTTTGAACGGTAAACCGAACCTTAGTCATAAAACGTAATTTCATTGGCTAGTTGTCCGTGGTGGTTTCCTTATGGCACCAATGAAACTGCCTCATTAATTATTCATGACTACGAGATTTTCTTAGCCAATTGTCCCACGGTACATGACGCAGCATAGCGGAGTAATGTAACGGGGGATAACCGACGATGCAGTAAACAAGCAAGTTCTGCATATCTCTATCACAACAACACTCAAGCAGATATAAAGATATAATAGTAGTTTCACGACTGGTCGATCCCAAGATATGTGATTGTAATGTGTAATCCTATATCAGCACGTCTGATTGTTTCTCTACATGTAACACTAGCAAACAATGAAAGGCATGTCCGTTTTCTTTTTCTGATTTCTTAAAGCGTTCATAGATAATGTTTTTGCTCTTGCCTCTCAACAAGATGGCGACCATTTGTGCCCTCAGTACTTTAGGAAGATGCGTGTCCCCTTGGTTTAGGTATAATGTGTCTATGTGTGTATCTACCAAAGACGTGAGCAAACGAACAAGACAATAATATTTGTTTAGAAAAAAGGTGCTTATAATCGTTTTCAGTCTATATATGTCAAAATTATTAGGTACACATTTCTAATTATGGTACGCAACTCTCTAAATATCTAAAAAATAGTCACTTTTTAATTTTACAAGTTTTATTAGGAAAACTTTTACAACTATTCCACTTTTATGGATAATTGATTTAAAAGATTACAAGCGGTGGAACTAGTTCAGACCTTAATTCGGTTATTTTATACTTAACGCTAAAAGAAGACGACACTGCTTTTTTCAAATTTATCAATAATTACATGGCGTGCTTACAATTTGTTTTCTTTTGTATGTGCTATAATGTGACTTTTAGAAATGTTTATGTTGCTAAAGTGAAAGAAATCCTGCATCAAGACTAAGATAGAAATAAAAGTCATCAGCTCAACAGGTTATAAATTACTAGGCGACGTATTTATTTAACCTTGTACTAACCTTTAACTCAATTAGATATGCAACTCGACCTTCAGATAAGGTATCTCTGTGTTAGTGTGTATCATTTTAGATGAATGCTGGACTAGGGAAGAATGGCATTTGACTTCAAGGGAAAGAAATTTCTTGTTACGGGTGCTTCTAGAGGCATTGGGCGAGACTTGACCAAAGCCATCTGCAGCGCCGGGGGTCAAGTATACGCTTTGGGCCGCCAGCAAGACCTTCTAAATAGTCTTGCAGCAGAATGTAAGAATGTCATCGGGACAATCGCCGTTGATCTCGCGGATTGGGACGCCACCCGAAGTGAGCTGGAAAAAATTGAACCCGTTTGGGGATTGGTGAATAACGCAGGCGTGTCTTTCGATTGGCAACCGTCCGTAGACATTTCCAAGGAAATCATTGAGAAAACGTTTGCCGTTAACGTCATGGCGGCCGTCAACGTCACACAGGTCATTGCAAAGAAGATGTTAGAAACAGGAAGTGGCGGTTCTATTGTCAACATCTCCAGCATCAACGGTTTAAACCCTATGCGGGAATGTATGGCCTACAACATGTCCAAGGCTGCACTGGACATGATGACAAAACAGTTCGCGCTGGAGCTCGGACCTAGCAAAATTAGGGTGAATTCCGTGAACCCGACAGTGGCACTCACCGACATGGGTATCGAATTCTGGAGTGAACCTGTCAAGGCTGGCAAGTTGAAGGGACACACGCCATTGGGGAGGTTCGCTGAGGTGTCAGAGGTTGTCTCACCAATCATGTACCTGCTCAGCGAGTATTCCAGCATGGTGACCGGGACTATTAATCCAGTTGAAGGCGGTTTGCTCTCAAACATCTCCGTCTAGAAGAGTCTGAATCACTCATTTTTAAATAACAGAATCAAGGTAACCGAGCAATTAAACAACAGACAACGGGAAAGAGATTCAAATGGATATAATGTGGTGCAAGTGATCAAAGAGTGAAGATAGTATATGACGATCAAATGTATTTCATAAAGACAATGGTTAAGTATCTCGGCGTGCTTTTGGTGGTATGCCTGTTTAGAATCGGACAATGGGAACTATATACCAAGTATAGTAGTCTAAAAAGACGATTCTGAACATAACTTGACTTGTTCAACACTACCAATTGTGGAATTAATCGCTGAAATGTTCGTTTTTTCCAATTAATAAATAATTGCGATGGTAAATTTTGCTGAAATTAGAAATCGACGTCTGCGCAGATTACCCTGATGACGATATAACGTTATTTAAAAATTGCCATGTGGTTTGCTTAGTTTAAAAATAGCTAACTATACAGACGGGAAATACAAATTTATCTTGTTGGGTAGGTTGTTATTCTTCACTTTTCATATAGAACATATATAAATGGCATTTCAAGCAGCTAAAATTCATGTGGTTGTTTGAGAGAAAAAAAATGGGTCTAAAGGCGTTGGATACTACCTTTAAAATAGGATAATAACATTGTAACGTGTAAGTTTGGCACAATTAATAACCAACTGTTTTATACAATTTCAAAGGAACAATTGAAATTACAAATAAAATGTCTATGTTTAATAATGGAGTTTGTTTTTGTTTGGTTGTGGTGGTATGCCTGTTTAGAATCGGACAATGGGTATTATATACCAAAACGTACTTCACAGTATAAAGTTGACGGTTACATGATAAAAAATAAGGATATGTTTTTCCCAATAGTTGTACATAGGCATTCATACTCTGTTAACTATGTGCTAGTAAAGTTAAAACATGTACGAATTAGTTCCTGGGTCAAATTATCTTAATCTTTGTGTAGTGTTTAACCTCTGTACGAAGTAAAGAAACAAGTACGAACTAGTATATGAGTCGGGTGATTGCAGTCATTGTGCCGTGTTTAACCTCTCTACCTGTTTCCTAAATCGACCATCTATCAGTTATCAGGAGACGACGGGCATGGTTATCTGCACTTATAGATAAGTTGAGGTGCCGAAATCTGTATTATACACACGCTTGTAAGACGTTGTTAAAAGCTGTTTATTGTCATCATTTCTTTTACATAACCCATTTTAAATTTTGGTTTATATGTTGAAATGTAAACTATCTGATACTCGTATGCTATACTAATTAGTCATGACATATGCACATACATGCACTGCAATGCGTTGACACGATTAGCAGGAAAGAACAGAAGGGAACAGACACCTATGTTTTGTCGCATACATAAAGTATATTTTCAGTTTACGAAACAAAACCTCAAGTACACATACGTAATGTTCGTGAAACTTGACAGAAATAAATCTTATTTAGGAATGCTTATAACTTTCTCTGGAGGTTCCCGTTTTGAATTATGTCTCTGACCGCCACTATCCCATTCTCGGTTTATATTTGCTATTTTTAAAGATAGTTTCCGACAGTTTGTCTAAATCAAATGCATGAAACAAAACATAAACCCTGATTTGGTAAATGTGAACTTGATGTCTGCAAGCTGCTTACAATATTATGTTAGTCTAAAAGACGATTCGGAACATTACCTGACTTGTTCAACACTTCAAATTGTGGAATAAATCGCTGAAATGTTCTTTTTCCCAATTTATAAATAATTGCGATAGTGAATCCTGCTAAAAATAGAAATCGTCTTCAGCGCAGATTACTCTGATGACGATATAACGTTATTTGAAAAATTGCCATGTGGTTTGCTTAGTTTAAAAATAGCTAACTATACAGACGGGAAATACAAATTTGTATTGTCGGGTAGGTTGTTATTCTTCACTTTTCATATAGAACACATATAAACAGCATTTCAGGCAACTAAAATTCATTTGGTTGTTTGAGAGAAAAAATGGGTCTTAAGGCGTTGGATACTACCTTTAAAATATAATAGTAACCTTTTACTTACCGTGTAAGTTTGGCACAATTAATAACCAATTGCTTTATACAATTTCAAAGAAACAATTAAAATTACAGATAAAATGTCTATTTTAATAATGGAGTTTGTTTTTGATATATCAGTTATTGGTCTGTTTTAAAATAAAAGAGTCCTTTTTATATTTTTGTAAATTTTTGAAGATACAAATATAGATATTTACAAATGTACGTAGTGCTCTTCAAATCCCATTATTACTCTTATAAACCGACAAGTTGTTATTTATTTTAAGTGCACGTAAACGTTTTCGATAGAAATCTCATCATTCCTGTTTCAAACTATGGCCAATACAGTTCGCTATTAATAAGCAATGACAGCTGTTGGGTGGTCTTCTGAGGCAATGGTCTCATGGTAATCAAATTTCCTGGAAAAAAAAAAACACGCAGATTTTTGTATGCCAATTATTTTTAATTTCTTCGTTGAAACTCAATAAACGCCAAGCTCCGACAGACACGACTAAAATCCAAAATCCCCAGCATGTAGATAAGTGTACAAAAGTACAAATAAGACGTATATTACAAATAGGGCCACTTTTTGGTTTGGTATAAAATGATGTTTTTTTCAAGACACGAACCAGCAGCTGGAGACGATTATCTTATCTACAAAGCCAACGTTCTACTGATTTGACTACTGAACAATGCGTCGTATGTTGCAGGTGTGTTCGTATAAAATCTTTTGTAGTCCGCCAGCTATGTAAGGTTACCACGCACCCTCCGCCCCAAACCCCCATCCCCAAGTCCCCGCCCCCTAGATTTTTTTTTTACTTTTTTCGTGGATATCAAAATGTTCCTTAAGGTGTCTAGGAATCTCCAGGGTACTAAAAATAAACTCACTTGGGCTTTATGAAAACTAATGGGTTTCATGGTCACCGTCATGAAACAGTCACCTTTTCTAGTATATATTCTTTAATGCTTATTTCCTTTTATTGTTATTAGGGTTACAAATATCGACCTTTACTTCATAATTACCTCAATTTTCACTGCAACAACCATCAGAATACCCAGTCATTACTACCATTGTTATTATGATCAACATCACCATAATCTTTATAGGCATGCAACCACCATGGACAACCGAACTTTTACAAGAGGTAAAGGACATAAAAACGCGTTTAAAGTCACTTGAAAAGATCGAAACGACTGTAAAGTCCATATCGGTAAAGCTTTCAGACATAGAAATCTGGGTCAGTGACATCGATAAACGCATTACCCATACTGAAAACGCTGCAACATTCATGGAAGAGCACAACACGGTTCTCATATAGACAAAGCAGCAAGTAAAATCACTAAAAGGCTCGTGTTCCTCCTTCGAAAATCAGTTTAAATAATTGAATTGTGAGAAAACTAAAACACAAGATAAACTCAAAGATCTAGAGATGCTGTTAATGAAAGCTAGTCTTGTTTTCTATGGGGTACCGGAAGCCGCGTCTGGCGTTAAAGAGGGCTGTAGGAAAACCATTATTAGTATTATTCGGACAACACTCGAATTTGGTGAGTCGATGCTCATTGATAATGCCTTTCGGGGCATCAGCAGCTTTCGACCACGTTCTTTAGTGGTCAAATTCCACTACAACCATGAGCGAGAATTTGTACGTCAAGCATCGATCGATCCCGAAAAACAGAAGGCGCTGAAAAACATGGTCGTCGGAATTGGGCTCAGCTTCCTAAGGAGGTCAGGGAGGCCCGGAAGCCGCTCTATGACGCCATGAAGAACGCCAAAAAGCCAAGGGAAGTCGACCAAATTCGTCGGGCGAGACCGTTTACATCCTCGGACGCCTTAACAAATCTGGCAATCAGGAGCGTATGGATGCCCAGTACGGACGTCACGAGAAACCCCTCAACGTTGCGTCATGGAACGTTAATGGACTAAAACGGAAGTTAGGGGATGAAGACTTTATCAACTGCCCAAGTCGTATGATATTGTGTTTCTAAGTGAAACCGGGATTTCGAACGATATAAACTTAAATTTGGATGTCAGTGATTTTAAAAGTGAACATTTATTTGGTAAAACGACTAAAGGTAAAAAGTCAGCTCTAAGTAGTGAAGGTATTTCACTTTATTATAAAACTTTTCTAAAAGATTGTATAACCATCGTTGACAAAAATAAAAATGGAATAATCTGGATTTTTTCCACATAATACATATGTTTATATCTGTCGTGATTATAGAAAACCGAATGCTACAACTTGCTTCAGATTTAAAAACATTTTTTTTTTATTTCTTTGAACATTTGGAATCTGATTTTATAAGGTATGACAATTAAGGATTTGTGTTTATAACTGGTGATATGAATTGTAGAAATTCAGACGAGTATGACTTTATTTTGTATGATAAATACTCAAATGAAAATCAACCATTTATCTACTGTCCAAATAATATTTACGTCACAGTAGTAAAGATAAGATTATTGATACAAATGGACTATATTTGATACAAGTATGTCATGTGACGGGTATGCTTATAGCCAATGGTAGGCTTGGCAAAGATACTCTAGGAGAATTTACATTTTGTAATAGCAGAGGCTCAAGTGAAGTTGATTATCTCTTACTGAAAAATGACACATTCGATTTGGTTAAAATTTTCACCATTGATGAATTTAACGAATTTTCTGACCATGCTTGTTTAGTATTTTCAATGAAAACACGTAAAAGATAAGATATTTCTGACTCAGAAAGCATATCGACAAACTCACAAAATGACGAAACTTGCATTATTCTTTATTCAGAAAAGGTTACATTATTTCAAGACCAATTTAAAACAGTATCCATTTATTGGATCATTTGACACTTAATGTAAATAATGGCCAAGTAGAGGACCTTGTGCAAGATTGTTCACAAATATTAACATCAGCAGCCACGGGTGTTTTTGGTAAAGTCAAAAGAATGTTAATTTCAAAAACAAATTAACAAATAAAGCATGGTTTAATGAAGAATGCCTCTCAGTAAAAAGGAGTTTAAGTTAAAAAGAAATATTTAAAATCGCAATAAAACTGGTGCAAATAAAAATGCCTTTGTAGGGGCATGCACAAAATATAACAAAACTAAAAAGAAGGCTAAATTTAAAGATAAAAGTATAGAAGGACATAAAATAAGTAAATAAGCAAAATCAAACCCACGAAAATTTTGGAAAATATTAAAAAAATAAAAATAAAAAGAAAGAAAATAAATCTGACAATTTGAAAGCTGATTTTTTACAATCATTTCAAAAATGTATACGACCATATAAACTCAAATGATCGTGAAAATATACATATGAACGATGACACGGCAAATAATGATGAATTATTAGACTCAGAACTATCTGATGATGAAATAAGAAAAGCAATACTATCTCAAAATAATAATAAGAACCATGGAATCGATCAACTTACTAATGAGATTTTCAAATGTTCGATTTATATTATACTTCCTTTCTGAAAGGGATATATAATCGTATATTTCTTGCACATGGGTACCCGCCGTCATGGAGCATGGGTGTTATTACACCAGTCTTTAAAAAGGGCGATCCTAACGACGCCACAAACTACAGAGAAATAACTCTAACAAACATAATTGCAAAAAATTATTCTCAAATACTATCAACTTCATCAGCATTATCACCTGCACCACAGCAACAACCCCTCCATCAGAACATACCCCAACAGCGTAATCATCATTATAACCATTATGACCATCATCATCACCATCATCTTTATCATCATCATCACCAACTTCATAAACACCACCATACCATCACCACAACCTTCATCATCTTTATCACATCCATCATCACCAACATCACTTTTATAGCTATCATTATAATCACCATCGTGAACATCATTACCATCATTATATACTTATCCTCAACATCAACATCATTATCACCAAAACCAAAAACCACCACCATCACCATCACCATCCTGTTATCATTGTCTTTATCGGCATCACCACAATCATCATCAATCATTATGGATGGCCCTAAACCTTGTATTGGTGCCTGCTTGATGACATATTTATTTTTAACTTTATATAAAAGCAGTATTCCCTAATAATTACGTTGCAAAATCACCTTTTGATTTCACTGTTAAGTCACAATATTTTCTACAATACATTAAAGGATTTGTTTAATAATCCAATGTCACATCAAAAACTGTCGTGATTGTCACAATAAAAAACTGTCGTCAGATAATGATATAATAAGTCAAATATGTTGAATTTCGATTATTTATTTTTTATTATTATTTTATATTGTATTGTTTTTTAATTTGATTTGTCAAGCAAGGGAGATTACTGTGATGGGCATCTTGCTGTCAATTTGGCGGGAAACGACTGAATAGCGCGATTTGATTGGCTGGTTCTGTTGTTTACATCTTCCACTGATTACCATTTAGCCAAGCATTCTGTCACAATTTTTTTTTTTTTGCCATTTTTCTCTTACTGGTACCATACATACTTTTGCGTCGTCTTTGATGCAAAATTGCATCAGTGTTCTTCTTGTACCATTTTTAATAGTATGTAAATATTTGTGAGTGCATGTATGAATTGACAAACGTGCAGCGACATTATATATCAAAGCGCTTAGAAGTGCTGTTTAGGCGGTGTCAGTTTGAACCTATTACACGGTTACAGCTATATAAACAATGGTCCAAATTATTCCGTGATATATCAAAAGTACAGCGCATTGGAAATTGTAATGCATGCAAGTCTTCAGCTGCAAATAGTCACCTCTTCTAAAATATAGATGACAAATCATGATAAAAGTTACATCTGAACCACTAACATCACGCAATAGAAACCATTTCATTAATAATTCAATAGCCTACTTTCTATGTGTTTTTGCATTTTAACTTTAGTAAGGTCTAAAAACACTCACACATGCTACCTAATTAAACCAAAATAAATTGAGAATGAAATTTACTACACGTAATACCTTTTACATCCCCTGTACGCCATTTCAAACAGAACGCGTGAGATAGCTTGAAACTGTCCATTTCGACCCTTTCCTCTAAACAATTAATAATATTCTTAAACGTTGCTCATTCATTAATCTGAACTACACAATATAATGAACTTCCAGTTTACACACACACCGATATAACTGTTATCAGCTGAGGCATGTCGGGACACGATTGATGCGTCTAGTCACCTTAGACATACATATTGTTCCGTATAGGCACTAGAACATCCCAGGCATGAAAAGCTGACCATACAGGGTCAATCCTGTATGCTTCTGAAATCCGGCTCTCTCATCAATCTGGACGGTGTTGCAAGCGACACCGCCCTAAAATCCTTACCAGAACCCAACTTAGAGAAAGCATTTTATTTGCACGTATTACACTTATGTACACTTATTTCATATGAAAGCTCATACGAAGAAAGAACTTGCAATAGCTTGGTTTGTATTAGTTGGTTGGAAGCTATAAAAATCATGTTTATAAAAGTTTCATTGGCATACTCAAAGCAGTACATACATTATAGACAAAACTGCATGAACTTGTGTTTATGATCACATTTTCATGCTTTTCATGCGTTAGGTGATGTAATGGTTCAATGTGTGTCCTATTTTATTTAAGCCGAGTTAGCATCTGGTGAGAATGTCCTTATTAGTCATTTGTTTCTATCAAGAGCAAGCATTCAGACATATTACAGGTCTGTCCTGCATCAACATCACAAAGAAGAGCAAACTTGAATTAAAAATGTCATGTCAAAACAATTGCTGCACATTTTATGATGTTTTATTATGTTTGACCGGCTCCTGGTCCATTAAGAATTAATTGTACATTCAGACAAAGACGTTATTACCGCTAGGCGATGATATGTGGTACTGTAACATGCCAGTCGAAGAGACGCTCAAGGGTTCAAGTCAACATTAAGTACAGTAACTGTGTTATTGAGATCTTACACAAACCATTCCATCTGAGCCACAGGTGTCACACTATTGTTTAAAATATGTTTGGAATTGCCCAAATCATGGCTGTAACTGGCCACAAGTCCGTGCAATCATTGACGGCGGGTTCAGTGTATCAAAGTGTTTGTGATCACGAAAACGTACACATGAGACAAGAGCTGTCAGAAAATCGTGTTCCAACAGATGCGAGCAAGGTTATACAATATTCAGGCCCAGTTGCATCAACACCATCTATTACATACAACGTGCCGTTGCAGGAAATAAGTAACCAGTTGATCGGTATTAATCCTGTTGAGCTATTTAATGACTTTGAAATGCCGTTTTATCAACTTCAATAGGCAAGAATTTATGCACCACAGACCCCCAGTTGTCCACATTTGCTGTGTTACATGGATTATTGGTATCACCATTAACAAGTAAATAATATATGATCAGTTTACTGAGAAAATGGTGCGCAAAAGTTGGATAACTAAATAAAAGTGACAATATGCACACTACCATTCGAAAACAAAAGTGCTTATTTGTGTTCTGAGATTGCGATAGTAATTTGCGATTGTGATAGTCACTTGTGACTTGAGAATGTGGCATGTGATTTGTGATAGTACAGAAAATAGGGGGGTCTGTATTATTAATAGAAGTAAATTGATTTTTTGACTGTGATAGAAACGTGTTATTTGCGAATGTGATAGAAACTTGTGGTTGTGACTGTGATAGAAACTTGTGTGTTATGACTGTAAAGGTACTGACGTATAGGTTATATGCAGCATTGATAGGATGTGAGGTCATAACTTAGATTTATTAATTTTGAATGAGGATTATTTTTAAAAATTATATACCTGTAAGTATTCTCTGTTACTAAAATGGCACAAGCTTCTCCTGTTTGAAATTGTCGAAAATTTGAAAAGACTATCTAAACTCAACGTCACCATTAACCGGTGCCATTACTACAAACATAGCTATTAGCTTCTGTCTTTGTGCTCCCTTTTCAATCTTCATGAGAGGAAAAGACCGTGCTTCAAAAACACCCAAGCGCTCCGTGCTCCGTTGTCACATGTTGCATAATGCACAGGACTTTCCACATCAGAACGACCTCAAATACAGTCAGTATCCTTCTACATATGTTTTGTTACAATCTTCTTCTTTTCTTCTTCCTCTTCTTCTTCTTCTTCTTTTTCTTCTTCTTGTTCTTGTTCTTCTTCTCCTTCTTCTTCTTCTAATACTACTTCTGCAACTACTATTACTACCACTACTTTTACTACTACTACTACTACTATTTCTCATACTTCCACTACTACTACTACTACCACCATTACTACCCAAACTACTACTACCACCACCACCACCACCACTACTACTACTACAACAACAACTACTACCACTACTACTACTACTACTACCACTACTTCTACTTTTACTACAACAACTTCTACTTCTACTACTACTACTACCACTACTACTGCTACTGCTACTACTACCACTACCACCACCACTACTACTACTACTACTACTACTACCACAACTACTACCACTTCTTCTACTACTACCACTACTACTACTTCTCTTCTCTACTACTACTACTACTACTACTACTACTATACTACTACTACTACTACTACCACCACTATTATTACTATTACCACCACTACTACTATTAGAACCACTATTCCACAACTACTACTACTTCTACTACTACTATTACTACTACTAACTACGAACTACTTCTTCTACTACTACTACTACTACTACTACTACTACCTACTACTACTACCTACTCTACCACTTCTACTATTAAAACTACTACTACTACTACTACTACTACTACCACTACTTCTATACTACTACTAATACTTCTTCTACTTCTACCACTACTGTCTACTACTACTACTACTACTTCTACTACTTACTACCTCTTACTACTACTTCTACTACTACTATTTCTACTACTTCTACCACTAATTACTACTACTTCGACCACTACTTCTACCACTACTACTACTACTACTTCTATTATTACTTATAATAATGCACATCTCCTATCACTATACCGTACAACTACAACTATCTACATCAGGTCAACAGAAGACTCCCGACTGTTAGAGTCAAGGACTTACTCCTCATCCCCTTACGCATGGGTTCTAGCCCCAGTCCTGGGCAAGAAACTTCTATGAGGAGGGGGTTCTAGCTAACCTGCAGCGTGCCGGTGGCTCTATTCAGACATAAATCTGGGGCCTTCTTCCACCGATAATAAGATGGACGTGCCAAATAAGACCATAACTGTGTCGGTGTGATGTAACAAAAAAGATATCGGGTTTACCAGCACCAACCATTTCCACAACGAGCATTTCTTCTACCACACTATCCATCACTACAACTACATCCACTTCAACCACCACTAATATCACTGACACCACCACCATTTAGTACTATTGCTGGTACTCCTGAAACTACTGCTCTTTCTTTTGCCGTCACCACCACCAACACTACTTTTACTACTACCGCTACTGCTTCTACCACTGCAACTGCCACTCCTCTACAACCTCCAGCAATACCATTGCTCTACACTATCATGTCTACTGAAAAACTGCTGATAAAACTGCCACTGAAACTGCTGCATCTCCTGTTATTCTATTTCAAATCTTGTTGCTTCTGCTGCTTCTTCAGCTTGAGCATTTGTTATCATTACTGCCGATACGGAATATGGGATTGGGATTGGGATTTATCGGCATTTTTGCCAATACTCTGCAGCGACATTTCAATCATTAGCACAGAGGCACCTATGAGGTGCTCAGGGACTGAATCCGGCCGGTCAAGTATACTTACACCGACAAGTCAGGCGTAATGCTGTCCCCTTACGGAATTAGCCCCAAGCATTACGAGAGAAGCCACTACTACCAACAGTGCGGCCGGTATAAGGAATATGATTATAGACTTATTGTAGTTTCAGTAGAAAAATACATGTTATGTCCGGTCGTCGTGTACATGTGTAGTCTGCAGTTCGGTATCTCCATTTCATTGTAGCTTGTGAGTAGATATGTATCAGAATACAGTTACAACGCGTCAACTGAACGATCAGTAAGGGTGAAACTGCTCAAAGCATTATGGTCGCCGAGTACTTTAAAACATAGCTGACATAAAACGTTCTTCACAAAGATGGTGTTGCTTGCGTGTGCATTGTACACATTACACGCTATTTATATAAACTGTTATTTGTAAAAATAAAATATAATTTTATATTTTCATTTATAGACAGAGCCACTCTACAACACGGAAAAAATCCACAAGCTCGAGGTGTTGTGAAGTGTCATGGTATGGTGGTGACAAAAATCTAGTGACGTCACTGTCCTTGTACTGAATGACCGTAGTTAAGCGTCAATTTAGTTGCACTGGATTTCGATCAAAGGTTATAAATCCAGAACTGTTGTATCAATGTCTATCCTCCCTTGAACTGTTAAACTATCATCAAATCCAGTTCTTTCAAATCGTAGTTATTTATAACACTTAACATCGTGTTAGAATGAACACATAATGTAAATGAATTATGTATTAATGTTACCTCAAAACGGCCGTGTTTGTCAGGAGCATCTCTCTCTCTCTCTCTCTCTCTCTCTCTCTCTCTCTCTCTCTCTCTTTCCTCTCTCTCTCTCTCTCTCTCCCTCTCTCTCTCTCCCTCTCTCTCTCGGCGTCTGTAACTTGTGTTACTTTTCATGTGAAAATCATCTATAATTTATAATTACTTTATATATAACATATTGCTATAGTTTAATTATTTCCTATGATCGTTTTCGTTTCTCGAAGAGTCAAACATGTATATTCAGTCGTAAGAGGACGAATACAATATATATATATATATATATATATATATATATATATATATATATATATATATATATATATATATATATACATTTATAATACATTCCTCATTAATATTTTCATTATGCTGTAATTTCTGTTGGTGAGAATTTTAGTTTGTAGTCCAACACTTTGTCCAGTTTAACATATTTAATATTCGTATTATCCGTTAATCCGGCACACAAGTTCATAAAAAAGTTATCATAAACTTACTTGTTTACCACATAAAACTAGTATTATGCGGTTAAATAAAGTTTTATAGCTGTTTTTATTTTACAAATGTATGTCTGTTTAGAGCATTAAGTTAGTTGTATAATATTGTATATGCAATTGTAGAGGGAATTTCTGACGAAATTATCCCAATGAATTAAAAAGGAGAGCATTTTACCTTACTGACCGGTTCAAAGAGGCAGCCAGCAGTCAGATATTGTTTAAATTTGTACGCCAGGATGAAGGAACTGTTATTTAACGACTGCCATGTAAAGCTTCAGTGGAAATTCTTTGGTTCTGTCATGTCCTCTTGGTTACCAAGGTCGATGCAGCCGATGCAGCCATATGTAGCGGGTTAAGAATCTGAGCTCTAGGGGGAAGCTCTGAACCTTTCCGGATTCATGCCTGTGGAGAACTAATTATTAAGAGGGTTTTATACGGTTTTTTAATGGAAGATAAAAGACAAGCCCAAATAATTAAAGTTTAAAATGAATTTAATTATCATAACTTGACAGAGGAGGTTTTAGTGAGAAACATTTAGACATTTAGTTTATGGCCTAAGGTAAAATTAATAAGAAGTGACTAGTGCATTATAGTTCCAGGTAAAAACATGGTACCTTTTTTAACTCTTATCGCCCAATATTTATTCAAAATACATAATAATAATTATGCATGCCCGTTTTCTTTTTCTGATTTCTTAAAGCGTTCATAGATAACGTTTTTGCTCTTGCCTCTCAACAAGATGACAGCCATTTGTGCCGCTCAGTACTATAGTAAGATGCGGGTTCCCTTGGGTTAGGTATAATGTGGCTATGTTTGTATCTACCAAAGACGTTAGCAAACGAACAAAAAAACATTAATATGTTTAGAAAAATTGTAACCGTTTTCAGTCTATATATGTCACAATTATTAGGTACCCATTTTTAATAAGGAGGTACGCAACTCCCTAAACATCTAAATATTATTTTATTAGAAAAACTTTTACAACTATTCCACTTTTAAGGATAATTGATTTTAAAGATTACAAGCGGTGGAACTAGTTCAGACCTAAATTCGGTTATTTTATACTTAAAGTTAAAAGAAGACGACGCTGCTTTTTTCAAATTTATCAATAATTACATGGCATGCTTACAACTTGATTTCTTTTGTATGTGCTATAATGTGACTTTTACAAATGTTTATGTTGCATAAGTGAAAGCAATCCTGCATCAAGACTAAGATAGAAAAAACGTCATCAGCTCACCGGCGTATAAATTACTAGGCGACGTAATTATTTAACCTTGTACTAACCTTAAACTCAACAAGATATGCAACTCACGTACAGATAATGTATCTCTGTGTTAGTGTGTGTCATTTTAGATGAACGCTGGACGAGGGAAGAATGGCATTTGACTTCAGCGGAAAGAAAGTTACGGGTGCTTCTAGAGGCATTGGGCGAGACTTGACCAAAGCCATCTGCAGCGCCGGGGGTCAAGTATACGCTTTGGGACGCCAGCAAGACCTTCTGGATAGTCTTGCAGCAGAATGTAAGAACGTTATCGGGACAATCGCCGTTGATCTCGCGGATTGGGACGCCACCCGAAGTGAGCTTGAAAAACTTGAACCCGTTTGGGGATTGGTGAATAACGCAGGCGTGTATTTCGATTGGCAACCGTCCGTGGACGTTTCCAAGGAAATCATTGAGAAAACGTTTGCCGTTAACCTCATGGCGGCCGTCAACGTCACCACAGGTCATTGCGAAGAAGATGGTAGAAACAGGAAGTTGCGGTTCTATTGTCAACATCTCCAGCATCAACGGCTTAAACCCTATGCGGGAATGTATGGCCTACAACATGTCCAAGGCTGCACTGGACATGATGACAAAACAGTTCGCGCTGGAGCTCGGACCCTAGCAAAATTCGGGTGAATTCCTTGAACCCGACATTGGCAATCACGACATGAGTATCGAGTTCTCGCGTGATTCTTTCAAGGCTGGCAAGTTGAAGGGACACCACGCCATTGGGGAGGTTCGCTGAAGTGTCAGAGGTTGTCTCACCAATCATGTACCTGCTCAGCGAGTATTCCAGCATGGTGACCGGAACTATGAATCCAGTTGAAGGCGGTTTGCTCTCAAACATCTCCGTCTAGATGAGTCTGAATCACTCATTTTTAAATAACAGAATCA
>CM017558.1:56425807-56453307 GCA_007844125.1 Sinonovacula constricta
ACAGAAAATGAAGGCTCACAATATTCGAATGTTAGCCGTCTTTGATTATACGGCTTTCAACGGTCCTGCAGAAGAATGTAAGTCAATTATATTACATATTGTTTAACTTGCCTTTATGTCGCGATCATACTCCATATTTGATTTGTTTTTCGCAAAGAGAACATATGTGTTGACTTACTATGTTGATGTTGGCAGCAAAGTGCTCTAAGTCCTAATAAAGAAACAGTACCTTTTCGATAGAGTTTCAAACGAAATTTTATACATATAAATTTCTCGATTTATATTCAGAATGAAATGAAGTATGAAAAACAAAATACAATGGAAAACATCACTTAACCAAGAAGATGTTAAGAAGAATTAAGAGAACTTGTGTACAAAATGTTTAAGCACGACTTAATGTGTGAATGAATGATAACTTCAATAAATGTAATCAAATGACCTTATGAAAAGAAACGTGGTTGCTGAAATCTTTTTGTTCGTACGCGCTAATTAGGATAATTAATTATTAAACAAGATTTATTATGATCATTGCATTATTATACGAGACGTGTACCTTCACAAGACGTATCTTTATCATAATTGCATTTTTCTTGCTGCAGTGCTCAACATAGCAGCAGGAAAGCCGGTCATGATGTCTTCAACACTAAACTACAAAGGACTTTGGGAGGGAGGTCGTATGGTGGATGGAAATATAAACACAAATGCTCACTCGTGCCGGTGTTGCGCCAGTACGGACAATGAAGACAATCCTTGGATCACGATCGACCTGCTTCAGGAGTATTCCGTAGTTAAAATTCATGTCAAGGGGATAGCAGATCAAGACCAGCGTATGTGGTTTAGCTTTTTATCACTTATTACTTTATATCGCTGTGTATAATTTGTAAGTACATGGACAATGTGGCCTCCGTCAATATTTATTCTATTTGTATTTGATTAATTCAATAGATCAAAATGTAAAGAGAACAGAACCGGACATCGTTACAGTTAGTTTATACAATAATAAGTGGGACGCCCTTGGACAGAAGTAAATACTTACAACAGCTGAGTCGCATTGCCTTTCACCAGCATAGCTCCTGTCCCCGTCGGCTCAGTGTGGGGAAGTTTTCCAGCTGACATGCAGCCCAACGATGGTTATATCCGGCATATACATCAAAATAGCTAGACGCCGCTTTTGTAACCGTACTTGTGTTGCTATGAGGGGATGAAAACAGGAGAAGAAAAAAGAAGGGAAAACAAAAAAAACAAGGCGACAAAGGGGACATCAAGACGAGACCGGACGACGAGACGGGACGACGACGACGACGAGACGACGACGACGACGACGACGGACGACGACGACGACTACGACTACGACGACGAGACGACTACGAGACGACGACCACTGGCGTCTGCGACGACGACTACGACGACAGACGACCAGACGACGACGGACACCACCACCACTACTACTACTACTACTACTACTACTACTACTACTACTACTACTACCACTACTACAACTACCAATGCAACTACTACTACTACTCTACTTCTGTTATCACTACCACTACTACTATCACTACTACAACTCCCACTACTACTACTACTACTCTACTACAACTGCCAGTATTACTACCACTACTACTTTTACTCATACTACCCTACCTACTACTTCTACTACTAACATACACAAACAACTACTACTACTAATTCTACTACCACTACTACTACCATTACCACTACGACTACTACTACTACTTCTACTACTACTACTACTACTGCTACTACTACTACTACTACTACTACTACCACTACTATTACTACTACATGTACTACTACTACTACTTGTCAGCATTGTATTTACTTTTTGCAACAATGTACCTTTTACAAAATTATAACTTTTCCAGAAATAATCAATTGCGCAATTTATCAAGATCATTTAACAATTTATACATAATTTCCGTAATATCTATAAAAAAATCGTCGTGCAAAACAACGTTAAAGAAGTCAAAAGTGCTGCTTAACTAGAAGCATTAAAAACTTGTTTTATCGGGCAATGGTCCCTACTCTTAACTTAATAAAAAGCGTGTTTAATGTTCACCCTAGATTGACATCGGGCTTCAAGGTTCATTTATAGCTGTTGTTTGTAGCGTTTTCGGTGTATATACAAGGTTGTTTTTTACCGTTGATCCATTTGTGTCATCGATCACATCAATGTAATGTTTAAAACTGTTTTTGTTTCGAAAAGATAAATCTAGAATGAAACATGTTATTACATTTCAACATTTTAATGACTAATAAACTGCATACGTCCTTCACATTAATAATCTTCATAAATAATTCAGTTTATAGGTTACTTGTTGATTTGACTGTTGTAAACATGATACTAAAGATACATTACAAGAAAAAACTGCATTACTATATAACTGTTTAACTTAAAACTATATAACTTGATAAATTTTGCGAAAATGCAGGCACAGTACAAAATGATCGTGAATTATCGTAACTTGGCACTATGGTGGAATGTTGATGGGATACTCGAAAAGCTTGTTTTCAACGTATTAAGATATTTTAATAAATAACTTGTTCCTTTAAATGCATTTCAGCTAATACCAGACTAGGAGGCGTGCAAATATATGCTGGAAACAACACATCTGACATCTTAATCAGCAATACTTCGATTGGTAACGACAAGTACAGAGATCCGACTGATCAAATTTCATTAAATGTAAACGTGTCTACACGATTGATTACCTTGAAACGGCCGAGACAACCAACATCAACAGGGGTTTGGCTCATTGTAATCTGTGAAATAGAAATTTTCGCCATTTTCAAATGTAAGTATAAAATATTTGCAAGCTTATACATCGGTTAAAAACAATAAGCAAAAAGAGCAGTTTAAATGTTAATAAACCGTATTGTCAATAGTTCTGATTTGCGTCGTGTCTGGGTTAACACTAAAATCAGAACGATTATAAACAAGAAATAGTGTCCTCGCCACCCATTTTTGGCAGTACCTTTTGGAAGTTATAATTTCACATCCTAGTACCCCCATTAACACGATTTACGCATTTTTTCATTAATGTTAACACAGATTTCAACTTTCCATCTATTGTTTTAGTTTACACCGAAAGTTTTCTATGACTCCCGATGACGGCGTTGCGACGGGTTCAACCTATTTATATATAGTATATAGCGTGACGTCATGAGTCAGCTGTCCCTTGACTTTATGTCTATGAGCTTAAACGGCTGCAAGCAGTAGAGCGTCGGCTTGCGGATCTGGAGGTCGCAGGTTCAAACCCCGGCCGGGTCAAACCAAAGACTTTAAATTAGATAGTAATGCCTTCCTCCTAACGCTTGGGGCTAAGGGGACAGCATTACGTCTGACTTGTCGGTATCAGTATAATGAACCGACCGGATTCAGTCCCTGGGCACCTCATAATTGCACCTGTTCTAAAATAATAGAAATGTCGCTGCACAGTATCGGCAAAAATGCCGGCAAATACCAAATCTATGAGCTAAGCTTGTATAGATGTCTATCATATAAAAACACCTTATCGCATCATAAGTGTCAATAGATTATAGTATGTAAACTCTTAAACGCATCATTTCAATCATTTATAAAGAATAATTTATCGGATGAGGACGTATATGCTCGGCTCGCTGATAGGAATGGCTAAATTTTGCGTCACTGTGACCTCACGCGTTTAATCGTTGATTTTACGTTCAAGTTAATTATCGCGCTTTTGTTTTTCTATATGTTTACATATTGAGAATATAAGAGTCGTGTTGAAATGTATAATCTTTATGTGCCTTTGTTCATACCATCTTTATTTTCTTGTGAATTAAAGTTTTGGTAAATATACGTCACAGTTGCGAACGCACTACATATGGTTTTAAGGTCGCAATATCTTTCTTTTTAATATTTTTATTAGTACGTGTACAATGCAATGCGAGTAAGTATCTGGGTAGTGTAGCAGTCCTTGGTATTTTGTTCTTGATGATGGTGATGATGTAAACTAATCGTATAATTACAACCATAGATTTTGAATTGCAGTGCGGAATGTGGCCCTTGGAAAACCCTCATCAATATCATCAACACTTCAGCCATACTACAACCAGTCCAACCCTTCTAGCGCAGTAGATGGTAACATTTCAAAGGATATCAACATGTGTAGATGTTGCGTCAGTACTGATAATGAACAATACCCTTGGCTCACGGTGGACCTCCAGGGGCAGTACCTGATTCAGAAGGTGGTCGTAACTGCCAGGATTGATAACAGTACAAGGGATGGTCCGTATTAATCTCGATCTTACTTAAAACAATAAGATTTTTCTGAAGCTATATCACTGCGCTTGATATCCAGCTCCACAATTTATTTAATCGACTTGATGAGTTATTTATTTTCTTTGCTCGTGCATGTACCAATATCTGTTAAACTATAAATACATGTTGAAATAAGTTTTTACTATAGCATCTGAAACATTTGTATGCATACATTTAATGTCTTTAACCATACTTTCGCCCTATGCTGCCAGAGACTATGTCCGAAGAATCATTTAATTATTTTAGTGTCGCGAAACTTGGAAAATATTCAGATGTTCAATGGTGACCGGTCTTCAACAGTGGCATTATCATCACAGAATATTGAGATAGTCAACAAAAGCATTGCTACAGTCAGAAACCTGGATGCAAAACTTATAAGACGTGTTACTCTTAAACGGCCAGCCCCTTACAACCGGCATACTAGTGAATGGTACCTGACAGTATGTGAGATTGAGATTTTCGTCATAGGTAAGAATTCTTAAGAAATCTATATAAAATAATACACTGCATGCAAACTAAAAAGACCGTTGAGAAATGAAAGCACTGAGAGCACTTAGATATGTATTGTTTTGATGATGCATGTCTGAGGCTAGGCCGTCCACGTATTCACAATTTTCGATACACTGACAACCGGATGGAGGTAAAATGTCAATCATAGTTTACTCGACTTTCATTGTATTGGATATTAGAAAAGTTTAACTGATTGCTATGTTCCTGTGACATCATACAAACCAATGTTCATGTATAAATTTAATTTCATTTTAAACGTGGCAAAATAATACCGTCTGTTATAAATTGCTGAAGTAAATAATTATGTAAACATTAGATGCTCTGCCGCGGGTTACTATCGAAATATATTTGTACGTAGAACTACCATTGGGCGCTATGTGTGGATGTGTGTGTGTTGTGTTGTTCTTGTTTGTTTGTTTTTCTTGTGACTTTTTTGTTGTTTGTTTGTTTTTGTTTTGTTTTTGTGACGCTTACAGCCAACGCAGAAACAAAACCTAGCTTTAATCTACTGAGTACACATGTATTATTGTATCACGCCTTTTATAAACGTTTTTTTTTAATATTAACCATAATTTAAGCACATAATAATATCTTGATACAATTGTTTTATATGTAGATTTGTTTATTTGTTTATTGGGTTTATCGTCCCACCAACAGTATTTTATATATGTAGACTGCCCAACGAAAAAAATGCGCTGCCTGTTTAAAGTACGAAATTAAAATCTAAATGCTGCAGCAGATGCATTCATACTAAGATAACATGCATACTCTTATTTACGCTGAATCTCTTGCTCATTTAAACATGTTATGTACTAATAGAAATTCAATACAACTTACACGTCGTTCAATTATTTGATATTCCTAATGAATTATCCAACGGTTGTTTGAATTATTAACACGAAGCTACTTTCATGGTCCAATGGACAACAATTGTCATTAAAGTATACCATTGTTTGTACGCATTGTAAAACCTAGGGAATCCATTTACTAATTAGCATTTTGCTTTACACATGATTATTTACAAATTGATGATAATGAGCTGCTATAAGACTGCTTATATACATTAAAACATATATGAAATTGTTTATGTTTTAAGTCGGCTGTGTACTGGTCATTATTGTATATACTATTTTACAATTACTTCAGAATGTTTTGTTGGAACATAGGTTTCTGCATAAAAATGGGATACACGGGAACATAGGTTTATGTTTTTAATTCTCTGTCTCTTTTTTTTAGAATAACGGCTTAAGGCCATATACTTAATCCCGTGAAACAAAATAATCGAAAGATAACAATTCAAAACATGGAGTTACTTTCACAGAAGATTGGCCAAACGATAGCGACTGACCCTTCCTTGGGCCCTACGTTAAACCAAACGGATACACACTATTTGACCAGTAAAACCCGTCAAAATCGTAACATGTGTTAAGATAAATTTGTTTGTAAACATTGTGCCCCACGTTCGCAATGTTATAATAATAAATCAAAGCGCTATTTGAGCGGTGTAGGATTTACATTATAAAGGATAAAGGTATGCAAATAATGGTCACTTAAATTATTCAGTGGTACATCGATTGTAAAACGAAATAAAAGCAGGTAGGCTGAAGAAGTCTTCAGCTACAAAACAACCACCATTTCTACATATGAATTATACAATTGGACAAAACACAGCTACTAACATCCGATATTGAAACAGTCATATTTAACAGACAATACTTTCCTTTTTTATGGTTCTGTAACGAAAATTTGATCTTAAATGACTGCTCATAAGTTCTGCAGGACTCGATCCAAAACAGGCTGCGTTCAAATTTTACTTTCAGTGTGTCGGTTAGACTAATTATTGTTAACGGACCCTTAAACAATGAGTTAAATTCCTAAGCGGCGTTGTTAATTCATAAGTCTTCATTTTATATATATCAGCATTACACATTATAATCACTTGAGCATCTAGTTTAAACAAATAACAAAATTAATGCTAACATTTGAAGCATGTCTCGGCACGTTTGACGTGACTACTCCACATCGACATACATATTTGTTTCTGTACAGACACTACTTTTTTTCCTAAGCATTCACTAACCGTGTGTCGTCAAAGTCATGCAGGGTCAATCGTTAGTGCTTCCCAAATATCTCATGACTGGACGCAAGCGAAACCGCCCAAAACTTCATAACACGTGCTTTTACAAAGAGTTACTAGGGCAATAAGTATAGCATTGAACTGGGTTTTTTTTTTTTCTTTTTGTTCCCTTTCCGATGGTTTGGAAATGTATTGCTCCAAAATTTACCTGCAAATAGTGGCAAAGAAATTAGAAAAAGATGCACTAGTAGACATGAATTATTTTCATATACACATAAAAAGAATACCTGCAACAATTCTCGAAGACTCGACTCAATATGTGTCTCTCTGTAAATTATCAGTACATCGTATCGATATGCACAAAAGTTTGACCTACGTTGAAATTTGTGTTAGAGCTCAGAAAATTGACAATTGTCTCCTGTAACGTACAAAATGAAACGCGCACCTTTTGGTAGACTTTGTACGCTTATGAAGCTGATTTTAAGCCAAAACACAATAACAACTTCGTTTATGGCGCATTGCGGTTCCAGCTGGTAACCAGGCAAATAATCACTGTTTGGACAGTCGTGTCATTGAAAATGTTTGGCTAAGTGTCATTTGTGTCTAAAATGTAAATGTTTTTATGTTTATAAAATTTTGAAAACGTATCGCTAAATATGTTTTAAAATTACATCGCTTTGTAGTGAAATTTAAATATAACGTCTATTTCTTAGAGTATGTAGTTAAGCATATTGAATAATTTGAGTTATACGGCTTTAAAAGTTTGATTTGCTTCCTTCTTCTGTCAAGTAAGATAAGACAACCTACATTAAATATATTTATATATCTATATTATTTGAGTTATTAACTATTTTATTTGAGATAGTAATATTTGTAACCGGGCTTTGTCTAGAAGGTTGCCAACCTGAATATAGAGGGGATGGATGTCATGAAGGTAATTGTATATATATATATATATATATATATATATATATATATATATATATATATATATATATATATATATATATATATACTAATAAATGGTGATGATTGGTTTCCGACGTTGTGGGTAATGCCATTCAGTAAAAACGTCGATGGACTATACACAAACCTATTCTTTATATGTATGGGTATTACTTATCAGGTAAAATGATATAGTTATTAAACTATTTCTCTAAGCAAGTATAAATAGCATAAGCAGAGTAATTTACTAAATAAAAAATGAAACAACAAAAACCATCAGATAAGATTGTCTATATTCCGTACCAACTAGGTATTCTCTATAACTTCAGGAACAAATATACATTTCGCGTGACACTTATATGCATTGGTATAAGATTATTTTTTTTTCATCTACATTTTTTTCTTAATGTTTAATAAAAGCAGTAAGGCTATAATGCTTTGTTGGAATATTAATTCATAATAAAAGGCTTAAAAACGGCTTAGATCTACAAATGATGCGATAAACATTTTTCAGCTTGCAAAGATGGTTACTATGGTAACTGTAGTCAGAGTTGCGGAAACTGCTTTGGAAGTATATTATGTGATCACGTGACAGGAAGCTGTCCAGAAGGATGCAAGGAAGGTTACAAAGGGGTTACTTGCCACGATGGTGAGAATCAGTAAATATTTAATGTCATTAATAAAAGGGATTTACTGGTTTTATTCAATCCTGGCGATATTTCTTCACTTAATGTGCTGCAGAAGTTATAGAGTTAGGTTTATTCTATTTGTCATTATGCATGTCTATTTGCAAAAATTGTTGTCTTTTTCTTAACACCTCTTGCATTTAATATTTATTTATATTTGATTTATAAACTATTTTATATGAGCTAGTAATATTTTGTTGCGAGTTTCTTTTATTCTTTCTCCAGAATGCGAATCTGGTAAATATGGCAACAACTGTTCAGAAAACTGTGGCCATTGCTTGCATGCCAAATGTGATCACGTAACCGGTCATTGTCTAGAAGGTTGCAAACCTGGATATAGAGGGGATGGATGTCATGAAGGTATATATATATATATATGTATATATATAATTTTAGTCAATGGTGATGTTTGGTTTCATTAATTGACGCTTCTGATCTTAACATATTTTTTCTACTCATGTATACATATATATTTAAATGCTGCCGTGTTTGGTATTATTAAGCTACCTTTCGACGTTAACATAGTTTATACTTTTCACCACCTTTATGTGTCACATTTTAACTTTAAATTTCGTCAAACATATTTAAATTATTTGATTTCGTAAAACATATGGTTTAACATTTTTATGAAAACCAGGAAGCACAGATTATTCTGTTCTGTTCTTTTTTAATTCTATAAACAAAGAGAATATGCGGGTTTTTTAATAAAAATATTTTATCGTATTTCTCATAAATGTACAAGTACATTTAATTTTTTAAGTATCCGTCTCATAGGCTGTACTTGCCATAGTGCTTTACAATATAAAAAGCAGCATTTGACCAGGTTAGTCAGAACGTATGACCTTAAGTGTAATGTTGAAATAGAAATAGGTATTAGAAATAAAAACATTTCATAAACTTCTATTTAAGCAGGTTTTATTTTGGTAATCTGATATTTTAATGATTTGAAAGCTACTGTTAAACGATAGTGATAAGGAAAATATATATGTATATCTCTCTCTGGAACCAGAATCTGGTCAAAGAAAAGCAATCACTTTATGTACAAGCTATTATAGTAGTGCGTTATTTAAAAGATTCCACGAGCGTTTCTTTATTACAAATTATATCATCAGTCATGAAATCAGATCCAGAAAATGAAAATTAATTAAACATTCCTTTATATACGATACAAAGTGTTAAAAATCTTGCGGACAATGTGTCAGAAACGAAACATGTAACACTTTTGATGGGACATGCGCTTACGGATGTACTGGGGACTTCGTGGATGACCTTTGTCCCACAAGTAATGGAAGTTTTTTTAATTGATTATTCAATTAAAACACCTTTTTAAATAATAATAAAAATATATTGGAGACTGTTGTGTGATTGCTTTGTTATTCCATGCCTTTTTCAGAAACTCAAATATATACTTTTCTTGTTATTATTGAAAATTCTTTATTGACAACTTTTTCTTTTCCAAATAAACGTATAGCAAGGTCAAAGTGTGAGGAAACAAAATCTGTCCGATACGATATAACAGCTGGCGTAATAGGAGCAGTAGTAGGTGCTGTCATGTCGATGTGTATAGCTATTTCCGTGGTCTTGGTACGGCGAAAGAGATTGTGCAAGTAAGTTCGTTTTAATAAAGAGCAGCATTTAACATTGTTAGAAAATTTAATCACATACAAAAAAGCAATTTAAATAACTTTGATTTTCTGTGCCTTTTCCAAGTTTGGTATATGTTGCAATACTCATAGGACATTGTCATATATTCTTATTGGTAAATTCTTACTTACTAAAAAATGCCAGTCCGAAATAATTAGTAAAATTAAGCGTTTTGGAATTTGTATCCCACAAACGTTATCTCACATTATTAAATTCCTACTGGCAGTTATTTCAGTCAAATTACTCTTTAGGCAGTGAGAAATGTTACTTAAACATTGAGATGTTCTTACATAAGAAGGGATTTCATTCTAGCATTATTACTCAAGTTGCAGTAAGTCCCATGAGAAATTCAGCATAAAATCACTCTGGTACCGAAAATAGGTATAAACATATTGGTTGAACGTAAAATGGTAGAGAAGCAATTAGATAACAGAAGTACAAAAATATTCAACAGTTACCGCCGGGGAATGGTCAGTCGGAAAAATAGAGGGACCGGATGACTAAACCGGTTTGCGGGGCTTTATCTACGCACAAATGATGCATAAAATATAACATCAAATCTAGTCAACTTGCAATGGAGATCTGTAGTTTGACGTAGACAAGAAGTATTACATGTATATACAAACAATTGTACAGTCAAAGAGTACGTCTAAAAATCTCAATAACGAATAAAAAAGTTTATTAATCTGAAAAAGAGCATATTATCAGACCTAAGTAATCACGTCAGCTTATTGGAAGCAGATATGAGATATATGCATATTGTCACTTTTATATACTCATCCAACTTTTGTGCACCATTTCCTCTGTAAACTGATCATATTTTAGTTACTTGTTAATGGTGATACTGATAATCCATGTTACACAGCAAATGTGGAAAACTGGGGGTCTGTGGTGCATAAATTCTTGCCTATTTAAGTTGATAAAACGGCATTTCAAAGTCATTAAATAGCTCAACCGGAGTAACACTAATAACATTGTAGAAGCAAATAAAAACGGAAATTGTTATATAACAGCATCCAGACCAATTGAAACGTTTTAGTATCCTGATATACATATGTATATGAATATCAAACGATCAGGCGTAGGTGCTATATATCAAGCTGCTGGGCTATCAACCGAAAGACACCCGACTAACAACAGTGCCCGGTAACACTTGGTCCAGAAATTGTCCGAAAAAATCAACCCCGCAAATCAAATAATGCAGATAACTGAACACTGTAATTTTCAATTTATCAATAACTTTTCGCACAAACACTTAAATATCCCACAATAACTAACAGTCCTTAAGTAAATCGAGATGCAACTATCAAAAGCACAATGTTGACAACATTGGATTCCGCCACAAAAAATTCCAACCTAACGGACCACGGTGGTTTCAATAACATGTTTGCTGGAAATATATTTGGTGGAGCATTCCACATTAAAATCCAGCCTCCTATTCAACAATTATGCGTTAATGTCACTGCAGAATGTTCAAGCCACTGCACAAAAAGCCTAAGAGATTGTATGCATAATCGACAAAGACATCGATGAAAACTAGAATTTAAATGGCGACCTTTACCCTAACAGCTTTGAAACCTTTTTTTTTCTAACTTGTTTTCTGTTGCTTAAGAAGGAGTTGTTGTGTACATATCATTGATTGTGATTCAGTGTACATACATGTAAAATAAATGTTAAACCTAAGTTAAATATTTGTTTTACTACAGGTATAGAACTATTTTGCACGGCGCAACAATTCACTAAAATTGTTATGATGCTGTCTTTGGTTGAATGACGCCAAACAGCCTTATACCGCTTTTTGAACCGGCATTGATGTTCAAAATTAAAGAGGAGGAAACTCTGCGTTTAAAATCATATAACAATAATCTGACACCCCTTGTTATTTAATGCAAACATTCATTAAACTCGTTCAGGAAAAATGATAATAAACTCGCTTAATATTACTTTTCCTGAACGAGTTTAACAAATGTTTGTATTATATGACAACTCGTGTCAGATTGTATATATAATTGTTTATATATTATCATTATCAATGTTTTTTTCATTATTATATAATCCGATGTTATCTTATTTCGCTTTGTTATCCTTTTTAATAGAAAGGATCATACATACGAAGAACCACAGCTTCCTGCACAGGAATCCGTGTACTTCACTCTAGACAATGCTTGTCATCAGAGTATGTATCGTTATAAAATGAGATTCCGATTTGTTTAGAAAGACCTAACATACAGTCCTGACAAGAGCCACCAATAATCCGACAATAAGCTAAAAATAAAACATGTACTCATTTACGCAACAAAACAGTTTAGATTCCCTTTCTAAAGAAACCGGTCTTAATATTCTAATCATTTGAGCATGTTGAGCCCTCTTTAACAAGTACATGCAAGAAACGTTCATTGAACATTTTAACAATCTGCAAAGCTAAACGCGTTATACAAATGTAAGGGAGAATCTTGACCTTGGTATTAAATAAACAGAGCAATAGTCATTGAGCAATAGACATTAAGGAAATAAAATACAATTTCTTTTATGCTCTTCAATATTAGTTTTGTTTTATTATAAACCGTGATATCTAAAATAATATTATGTATTGATTGCAAACCGAAATTATAACATCTACATTGACTGCACGTACTTTTCAGGCAATACGGACACCACTGACAGACGACACTATGTAAATGTTACCGCAGATCTAAGTTAACACATCCCTGGACAATCAGTAACGCCGTTGTCTATTGTGTCGTTTGTACTTGTGCAATGCTGTAATTAAGCATCTGAGATTAAACATACTCACACTCGTTTTGATGTTGTGTGTTGTTTTGAGAAATAATTGTATTGTTAAGTATCTTTCTGTTAAAGCAAGGTATCGAAAACGCTTTTTATTAATGTCATAAAAAAACATAATAAGTTCTCACCTTACCCGACAAACCAACATTACGATTGCCATATATACGTCTCTGATGTCTGGGTTTGGGTTTTAAATAGTATGTTCATATTCAGAACAAATATTAGGTATACAAATATGTACCACTCCATGGAAGAATATCTTTACGAAAAGGCGACCTTTTAGGTTTGTTCATTCACTTAAATTAAAGGCTTGTTAAAGGTGGTATTTGACAGTTTTTCTATATGAAATACATGTAACAATATATTATAATTGTTTGAGGGAATATGGGCGTGCTTTTTCGAAAACTCATACTTAAGTCTAAGAAAGGACGCTTTGAAGCTCTTACTCAATTTTAAGACAATACAAATCGTGAAATGATTAACCCTGTCCATTCCTATGTAATATATAAATAAGCACGATGGGGATTTCCGCTTGACTAGGAAGCGATTTCAGAGTGGATTACTCTGTGATGATATAACATGTTCTCAAAATAAGAGATCACCTGATTTTCTTTATTTTAAACTAGCTAATTGTGAAGCGTGGCTCAGATAGGGAATATAAGTTTATAAGTCTATCCGAGTGTTCTTTATATTAAAGTTCAAACTGGTAGGTTGGGCTCAATAAGTAAAGTTCATAGTAGGATTCTATATCATTTTATGTAGATCTTAATCTTACGATAAAATCCAACAACAGTACTGTTTATCTAAAAGAAATAAACAGGTCCTGTAACATAAAGTGAGCAATATAATAAGATACAGATAGTAATTACAATATTACATAGGTACTTACAAAACAGAATGTTTACAGTCGATGAATTATATTATATTTAACTTTAAAACCACCATGATCAGAGGCCTTTCTTAAAAAACGTAATTATGCACAATGACAGTAATGATTAAAGGGACATACCTATTAAAACAGGTTTTTTCATCTAAATTTGACCCGGTTACATAATGACAAAAGGACAGCTTTGGTTCACTTTTTTTATATAGATGCAGCACATCGATAAACACAATTAATGGAATTTTTTCAGGCATCAGAAATTTACTTGGTTGTTTGATGGGTAAATAAACCAAACTGTCGAATTAATTCTTGAATATATATTTTGGAGTTACCCTATTGATCTAGATGGGATTAGATATGCATATCATATATGTATGAACTAAAAATTTAAATATAGCTCAGTGTTTGCGAAATATCATAATAATTGAACGGGATGATATCACTTTAAGAAACACATACGATTTGCCAATTTTGACATACATCCGCATGGGTACGCCGCGCATACACACGCATACACTGACAGTTGCTCTGATCGGTTCTTAGTTACGTTTACAAGAAAAGTTGATGCAGAGCATCAACTGCGCCGGAAATAATGAGTCAGAAAACCTATCATATGCATTTCGAACGCATGAGCTGTTTTACTTTTAGAAATGAACCTAAGATGTAATATGGAGCAAATGCAGTCCCGGACAAGATGGTATCAAAACCTTAAGATCTTGATGCAAGGTATGTTGACACAACATGTATAGCACTTTATATTGAGAAATAATACTTAATGAGACGGAGACTGACAGACAGGCAAACAAACAGACCAACATACAGAGAGACAGGTAGGCAGACAAACAGACAGACAGACAGACAGGCAGATTTCGTCGCCGAGAATATGTAAAATTCCAAGCTATACCCATGAAATAATGCAACCAGTCTTCTAAAACAAATAAACATCAAATGCATCAAACATGCTTGTAAATGTTGCATGTAACATTAGCAATGCATTTGATATAATACAAACTATGACATGTATACGGGATGGACTTTGGTAAATGGTATTTTCTTTTAAGAATATATGACAAAGTCCTATGAGTATTGCAACATATACCAAACTCCGAAAAGGCACAGAACAAAGGTATTTCACATTCAAGCCAAGCGAAAAGTAAGGACAAATCTGTGATGTGTCATTTAAGGAAAAGAGCAAACCCGACAGTTACCGCCTTGGAACGGTCAGTCGGCAATATGGACCGACTGGAGTGCTTAAACCGGTTTTACAGAGCTCTAACCTGACAGTACCGTCTCGGAAATCATAGACATTGCGTTTGATTGTCGAGTCTGATGTGTATATTCAAAGTATTGTTCAATAGAAACAAATTAAATACTTGATTGCGTTATTCTCATTGACAATCTAACTTTCCAAAAATGTTCAGGAGTTACGAAACGGTGTACCAAGACTAAATCGTTGCGCAGGAAATCTTTACAGCACGCCACGAAATTGTGTATTTATGACATATTCTTCTTTCCAAAACATATTTTGCTGATAAAGGAAACGACCCTTACAGTTAAAGCGACATTTTTTTAACTAAATAAGAAAATCAGTTAATTTTGAGGATAATCACATTGATATACTCTAGGATACACAATAAAAAGGTATGACAAGGTTCTATGAGTATGGCATCATATATTAAAATTTGCAAAGGCACAATGCAAAAGTAATAACATGCCAGTCAAATGTACAACACAACTGAGACGAGACATTATGTCAAATATGGAAAGACCAACAGTTACTGCCTGAAAACTGTCAAATCGCAAAAGGGCCCACTGGGTACTTAAACCGGTTTTACAGAGCTATTAACTCGCACCTCCTAATGGGATTCTCAAATGCAGGCAGTCAAACGAAAACAGATAAATGGAAAACAAACCTGTAAACGTGTTTAGGTATTCTTTAAGCTAACTTTAACGTCATTAAAACGGAAATCGTGATGTTATAAAAGTAGCGCACTTCATTTGGTTTTTGGATCAATATTATTTTTAGGAAGAGGTATACATAACTCTTGATCGTCAAATAAAGTAAATATTTACATAAAGACAAAATAACCATAGAATACTCATTGTAGCTTGTTGGTTATGTGTACATCTAAGTGATTAACCAATGCCCAAGGTACGTCAAAGGAAAATACTTATAAAAATCAAGATAGGAGGAACACAATGACAACATAAAATACATGCGCGATGAGATTATTACGACCTCCATATTGCACGATTAACATTGTTTTAATCACTTTTACATTTGGCGTCCATATGAATACCTTGGTCCTGTGTCTTTTCAATTTCGTTTATGTTGCAATGCTGATAGGTCTTTGTCTTATATATTCTTATTTATCATGAATAAGAACATATTTATTATTGAATGACAAACAAAAATTCGTCTGACTAAACAGGAAGTTAAGTGTAAAATGACTGATATCTGATACATAAAAAGATTTCCATTTGCATTAATGTTCAACCTAACAAGGGCAATCTAGAGGAGCCAAAACAGGGAAATAATAATCCATACCAATGTTAAAGTCCGCGAATTAATTTGATGTTTTCGATGCTCCGTAAACATCGTATTCTTCCGAGGCTGATACATCGACAATCTACATGACACAGCCTCGCGGTAGCCATCCCTACTTTGAATTAATAGATAAAGTCACCAGAACTTGACTTCCTTGCTGACTGATAGGAACCACTTACACCATTTGTTTATTTTAAGGTGTGTATGAAAATGTACAGGCACATTTTTTGACTTTGCAAAATATTTTTTCAATGCATCCACATACACAAAGGACTAACATTTTCGAAAAAGTACACAAGAAAAGTTTTAAATTAATGTCAGTGTCACTTTTAAGAATAAATTGTTTCTGTTAATTTTTCAACTGAAGTTCTTCTCTCATTTAGTGTAAGGCGATGAGAATTAAACTGAGACATCGCTTGAATTTGAACAAAATTACTACGCACTTGATCTGTACAGGGTAGTTGGGAGACATTTTTATCAAGGCGTTTCGGATATTTTGGCAAAATACTTATTGTCTGTTAATTTCTAGTTCTGTTAAGCGCTGTGTATTCTGCTGTTTAGAACAAGTATTATTTATCTTAATCAGAGAACCCCAATCCTTAATGAGTGTAAGCTTTGTTATTTAACATTGTAGATCAGAGTAACCAACTTCCATTTATAGAAATATACCACATCAATCAGTATACTGCATATCCAGTCATTCGTTTGCCCACTTAGTTTAATGCAATAACCATAGGTTTAGTTAAAATTTACTTTTAATTATACAATGACTAAACAGATATCTATGTGTGTACAAAATGTGAATTAAGTTCCTACTTTTGGGCAATCACCAAATAACCCCCTCCCCCACCGCCCATTTAAGGCACTTGTGTACCCTTTTCCGCAGTGGTTACTGTTTTTGTCTTCTGTATGTCTTGTCTTTGAATTTTTGTGTCACTATTTCTTTAACTTCAATGTTTGTACCTTTGTCTAGTACTAGTTGATTGTATATATGCCGAGCTGATCTACATTTCGTTTTTCAGGTAATTATTATGTCACGTTTTAGCAATTATATTGTCATACAACACATATGGCAACGATACCTATTTAGGAGTTCTCAAAAGAAAATGCAGGCAGTTCACGTGTTAGGTAAGGTGATGGCCATCTGTCTAAGATGTCATCGGTTTTTGTCTTTGAAAGAATGTAGGTGAATTATATTGAATATATCATTCTCTTGAATAAGTCCTGTTCTCAAAGATTTGACGCAGAAAATATAAGATTAACAGGTCAATTTAAACAACGACAAATCTTGCTATCCAAGGCCCAAATGTGAGTTGTTCGCAGTATTTGAGACAAAACGGAGGAAATGTAGCAGTATATGATTATCTGAAGTATACATAAGGTATTTTAATAAAATAGATTAATAATAGTTAAAGTTGAATCTGTCTTGTAGTACTAAGCCTTAGGTTAACAGGTCAGGATGTTTTTGAACTGCACAGGATTTTATGTAGGGTGGTTGTATGGAAGATAGTAATGCAAGCACAGATGTGGCGGGTCGACGTTGTGCCGTTAAAATGGAGCTTGTGTACAGTAACTATGAACAGGGGCAGCATTACGGTTTCTCATTCAATACCCTATAAGAAATATATGTAACTTCTTCACACTATGACATATAGTTTGGGATTTCTTCTATTTGTGAAGGTCATTAAATAAAAAACTGTACATACACAATGAGATATATATAAGACTAAGACAATATTAAATCAGACTTAGACAAGGTTTATGGGGACAGTGCCCTATCGTATGCCACAGTTAGAAGATGGGTCCGTCTATTTACCTCCGGTAGAGAGGCGATAAAAGATGAGGCCCGTCCTGGCCGTCCAGTTACAACAATGACTGACGGAAATATTGCCGCTGTTAAAAAAAGCTGTGGAAGATGATGCCCGCTGTACAGTGGAGGAGATAAATAATTTATGTGGCATTAATTCGTCATCGGTTTTTCAAATATTGACTTGCGTGTTAGATCTACGCAAGGTTTGCGCCAGGTGGATACCCCACCTTCTCACTGAGAACGGGAGCGCGTGCGAATTGCGTCACAGCTGCTCGATATATACAAGAATGCTGACCAAAACTGCATGAATGAAATTGTGACTGGCGATGAAACATGGGTATATTTTTATGAGCCTGACAGTAAAGAAAAAAATAAGGTGTGGGTCGGTGAAAATTACGAACGGCCCCAAGTTGCCCGTAGAGCTCGCACCTCAAAACGCATTATGTATGCATTATTTTCTGATTGCCAGGGAATGGTGGCTCGAATTCCTATACCAGAAGGCAGGAGTGTTACTGGAATATTTTACCGAGATTCGGTTCTTTCTGCTGTTGTAAGCCACTATATTGTAGCCCGTCCCCGTACCGACGTACCGCGGAATCAAGCTCCTTCATGATAACGCACCCGCCCACAAGTCAGTGGTGGTTAAGTCGTATCTTAGCGACAACAGCATTGACACTTTACCACACCCTGCATATAGCCCTGATCTTGCTCCGTGCGATTTTTGGTTGAATCCTTATATCAAGAACTACATGAGAGGTCGACGTTTTGAATCTTGGCACGCTGTCGGCAGCGCGCTTTTCCAGTGTCTAAACACTATACCTAAAGAGAGCTACCGAAAAGCATTTTCCGATTGGATTCATCGCTTGGAAAAGTGCATCCAAGTCAAAGAGGAATACTTCGAAGGGTTGGTCTAACAATTTCTACAGAAATATTACGTATACGACTAAAACGCCACACTGATTAATACTTTATAAATGCCCCTCGTATACTTAAACTTCTGACTTAAACTTTGCTATAACAAGACACTTTATTAGGATAATACACCTCTCTTAACTGTATTTGAAAAGTTCAATGAACCATGCATGCTCACTCAAACTATAACAACTATAACGCGGGCACTATGAAAATGGAGAATTGATTTAAAATCTAAGGATGACAGTACACATGTGATCGTTCTTGCGTTGGTATGCAGGCCAGACATAAACATACACAAATACTTAACGAAGCTGCAAGGTAGCCATCCCCACTCTGACCTGAGAGATAACGTACCCAGGTCTACACTTCCTTGTTCAGTGGTAGGGATTACTCCTAGTTTGGCATAACTTTGATGAATATGCGTGTGTTATAATCATTCATTATAAACGTTTCATTTACGGAATATCTGTTTGCTATATTAGGTATTAAATTTGAAATTATAGATTTAGAGTGACATAATTATTCACTTAAAGAGGAATACAAAAGTAAGTATTTCAGAATCAGTTCCTAAGAATATGAAAAGGTCTTGTTAAAACATTTGTCATATAATTCTAGTATTTATGTTTTTGTGATAGATAATGAAGGCTATACTTATTATGGTAAAGAAAATGTCGTACTGTTTACTTCCTATATTTTAATTCAATCTGGAACGAAATACAGGGTAGTATTTTTAATATTTTAAACTTAGTCCTTTTGGAGGTTGCATTTTGACATATTATGATACGATTGTTCATTGACAAAGAGCGTATATGGATAGACTGAAGAATTATAAAGATCAACATATAAACGTACGCATCATTTCAGATGAACTTTTAATTTTACGATGCAATTACCATTAAGTTAATTATTCTTTAAACTGATTAATTTTATGTAACATTCTCTGAACTTTGTCACTCTTTAAGATGAAAGTACTTCCCCAGTTCTTCCTCTATTTCTTTTACGTTTATTTCTTAATATGTGTATCCTGTAAATATATGTGAATTGATTTCGAACCACTTGGAAATATCATTTCCTTAACCAACTGCAATTAAATATTATTTTAATTGACCAAGTGTTTGTTGTTATTTAACAGAAAATGCAGACTCACAATATTCGAATGTTAGCCGTCTATTTGATTATATGGCTTCCAACGGTTCCTGCAGAAGAATGTAAGTCAATTATATTACATATTGTTTAATATGCCTTTTATGTCGCGATCATACTCCATATTTGATTTATTTTTCGCAAAGAGAACGTATATGTTGGCTTACTATGTTGATGTTGGCAGGAAAGTGCTCTAAATCATAATAAAGAAACAGTACCTTTTCGATAATGTAGCAAACCACATTTTATACAGATAAATTTCTCGATTTTTATTCAGAATAAAATGAAATATGAAAAACAAAATACACTGGAAAACATCACTTAACCAAAAAGATGTTAAGAACAATTAAGAGAACTTGTGTACAAAATGTTTAAGCACGACTTAATGTGTGAATGAATGAAAACTTCCATAAAACTAATCAAATTACCTTATGAAAAGAAATGTGGTTGCTGAAACCTTTTTGTTCGTACGCGCTAATTTAGTTAATTGAATTATTAAACAAGATTGATTATAATCATTGCATCATTATACGAGACGTGTACCTTCACAAGACGTATCTTTATCATTATTGCATTTTTCTTGCTGCAGTGCTCAACATAGCAGTAGGCAAGCCGGTCATGATGTCTTCAACACTAAACTTAAATGGACTTTGGGAGGGAGGTCGTATGGTGGATGGAAATATAAACACAAAAGCTCACTCGTGCCGGTGTTGCGCCAGTACGGACTATGAAGACAATCCTTGGATCACGATCGACCTGCTTCAGGAGTATTTTGTACTTAAAATTCATGTCAAAGGGGCAACAGATCAAGAACAGTGTATGTGGTTTAGCTTTTTGTCATTTATTACTTTATATCGCTGTGTATAATTTGTAAGTACATGTACACTGTGGCCTCCGTCAATGTTTATTCAATTTGTCTGATTAATTTAAAAGATCAAAATGTCAAGAGGATAGAACCGTATATCTTCACAGTTAGTTTATACAATAATAAGTGGGACGCCCTTGGACAGTAGTAAATACTTACAACTGCTGAGTCTCCTTGCCTTTCACCGGCAAAGCTCTTGTCCACGTCGGCGCAATGTGGGGAAGTTTCCAGCTGATATGCAGTCCAACGATGGTTATACCTTGTCATATACACCAAAATAGCTAGACGCCACATGTATTTATGAAAACAATATTAAGAAGAAGAGTAAAAAAGGCAATTTCACAAACGTATACATCAATACGAATACTCAATACAAGTACCACTACTACTACTACTACTACTACTACTACTACTACTATTACTACTACTATTACTACGACCACTACTACTTCTACTACTACTTCTACTTCTACTTCTCCTACTACTATTTCCACTACTCCTCCTCCTACTACAACTACTACTACCACTGCTACTACTCTACTACTACTACCACTACTACTTCTTCTTCCACTACTGCTACTATTACTACCACTACTACTACTACCACTGCAACTACTACTACTACTAAGACTACTACTACTTCTACTCTACTACAACTGCTACTACTTCAACCCCACTACTTATACTCATACTACCACCACTAGTACTACTACTAACACCACAACTACCACTAGTACTACTACTACTACTACCACTACTACTTCCATTACCACTACTTTTACTACTACTACTAGTAGTAGTAGTAGTAGTAGTAGTACTACTACTACTTTTACTACTATTACTACTACTACTACTACTACTACTACAACTACTACTACTTCTACTACTACTACTACTACTACTACTACTACTACTACTACTACTACTACTACTACTACTACTACTTCTACTACTACTACTTGCCAGTATTGTATTTACCTGTTGCAACAATGTACCTTTTACAACCCTTACAAAGAATGTTATGCCATAAACATGTCATAAAAGTTCCATTCCTTAAATAAATTCCATTTAAGTTTAGGCAGAAATATAACGCAATTGTAGCCACTATTACGTCCCCAGAGCATTTCGCTAATAAAATAAAAGTACGTATTACACTATATTACAAAATTATAACCTTTCTAGAAATAATCAATTGCACAAATTTGTCAAGATTATTTAACAAATTAGACATAATTTCCATAATATCTATAAAAATAATCTTCATGCAAAATGTTAATGAGGTCAATAGTGCTGCACAACTAGAAGCATTTAAAACTTGTTTTATCGGGCAATGGTCCCTTCTCCCAACTCAATAAAAGCTTGTTTAAACTTACTCGAAGATAATAGTACTAATCCCGTTTAGCAGACAGACAGACAGACAGACAGACAGACAGAATGGTTTATTACACATAAACTTACATAGTTTCTAGTCAACAAAAAGAATAATCATAAAGAAAAAGGTGGCATTATAACTATGAAAACGCACACGTACCACACACAGAGATTCCTCTATAAATTTTGACATTTTAGTCAAAACATGTTTATTCGCAGACGTATTGCCCAATAATGTCTGAGTTGTCACTGAAATGCGGTGGTAAATTATTGGATATTAATGCAATATGTTATTAATTGTAAAGTAATTAAAAGATATTGATCAATTTTGACGTGTAAATGTTCACCCTAGAGCGACGTCGGGCTTCAAGGTTCATTGATGGCTATTGAAGCGTTTTCGGTGTATATACAAGTTTTTTTAGCTGTGCTCCATTTGTGTCATCGATCACTTCTATGTTATGTTTAAAACTGTTATGCTTCGATAAGATTAATCTAGAATGTTATATAATATTACATTTCAACATTTCAATAACTACATAAACTGCCTACGTCATTCACAATAATAATCTTCATAAATAATTCAGTTTGTCGGTCACTTGTTGATTTGACTGTTGTACAACATGATACTAAAGGTGCATTACAAGAAAACTATATTACTATATAACTAAATAACTAAAACTTAATAACTAGATAAATTTTGCGAAAAATGCAGGCACAGTACAAAATGGTCGTAAATTATCGTAACTTGGCACTATGCTGGAATGTTGATGGGATACTCGAAAGGGTTGTTTCAACGTATTAAGATATTTGACCAAATAACTTGTTCCTTAAAATGCCTTTCAGCTTTTACCAGACTAGGAGGCGTGCAAATATATGCTGGCAACAACACATCTGACATCTTAATCGGCAACACTTCGATTGGTAACGACAAGGACAAAGATCCGACTGATCACATATCAATAAATGTAAACAAGTCTACACGAATGATAACCTTGACACGGCCTAAACAACCAGCATCAACAGGAGGTTGGCTCATTGTAATCTGTGAAATAGAAATATTCGCCTTTTTCAAATGTAAGTATAATATATTTGCACGCTTATACATGGGTTTAAACAATAAGTAAAAACAGCAGTTTAAATGTTAATAAACCGTATTTTCAATAGTGCTGATGTGCGTCGTGTCCGGGTTAACACTAAAACCTGAACGATTATAAACAAGAAATAGTGTCCCTGCCACTCTTTTTTTTAGCAAAACCCTTTGGAAGTTATAATTTCACATCCTAGTACCTCCATTAACACGATTTACGCGTTTTTCATTAATGTTAACACAGCTTTTAGCTTTCAATCTATTGTTTAAGTTTACACTGGAAGTTTTCTTTGACTCCCGGTGATGGCGCACCGACGGTTTCACCCTATTTATATAGAGCATATAGCGTGACGTCAAGAGTCAAACCGGCCGCTATAGCTCAAGCAGTAGAGCGTCGGCTTGCGGATCGGGAGGACGCGGGTTCAAACCCCGGCTGGGTCAAACCAAAGACTTTAAAGTTGGTAGTAGTGGCTTCCATCCTAACGCTGGGGGTTAAAGGGACAGCATTACGTCAGACACGTCGGTATCGGTATAATGGACCGGCCAGGTTCTGTCCCTGGGCACCTCATACGTGCCCCTGTTCTAAAATGATAGAAATGTCGCTGCACAGTATCGGCAAAAATGCCGGCAAATCCCAAATCTATGAGCTAAGCTTGTATAGATGTCTGTAATATATATATATAATATATAAATATATAATATTATATATATAAATGTGAAAATAGAATTCAGCATGTAAACTGTAAACGCATCATTACAATCTTGTGACATTCATTTATAAAGAATACTATATTGGTTGAGGACGTAGATGCTTGATGAAAGGAATGACTTAATTTTGCGTCACTGTGACCTCACGCGTTTAATAGTTTGTTCATTGTACGTTTTAGTTGAATATCGCGCTTTGTTTTCTATATGTTTACACATTGAGAATTTTTAATCGTGTTGAAATGTAAAAATTTTATGTGCTTTGGTTCATACAAGCTTTTTTTCTTGTGAATTAAAGCTTCAGTAAATATACGTCACAGTTGCAAACACACTACACATGGTTTTAATGTCGCACTATCTTTTTTAAATAATCATTTTAGTATGTGTTCAATGCAATGCGAGTAAGTATCTGGATAATGTAGCAGTCCTTGATATTTTGGTCTTGATGATGTAGTTGATATGAACTAATCGTATAATTACAACTATAAATTTTGAATTACAGTGCGGAATGTGGCCCTTGGAAAACCTGTAGAAATATCATCAAAACTTCACCCATACTACAACCAATCCAACCCTTCTAGCGCAGTAGATGGTAACATCTCAGAGGATACCAACATGTGTGGATGTTGTGTCAGTACTGGTGATGAACCACAGCCTTGGCTCACGGTAGACCTCCAGGACCAGTACCTGGTTCAGAAAGTTGTCGTAACTGGCAGGATTGATTCTCTTACAACTGACAGTGCGAATAAATCCCAATTTTACTTAAAACAATTATTTGACTTGTTGTCTGTATGAAACTTTATCACTGCTTTTGATATGCAAACCACAAAAATGTTGTTTTAATTTATTTGCTGAGTTATAACTTTGCTCGCGCGTTTGTAAATTTTTCAGTTTGTTGACAATATAGCATTGAGTACAATTGTATGCATTATTTCAAATTATTTTCTGATTTGCCGTCTTAAGCAGATATGCTTTATTTTCTTTACATAAATGTTAAAATATAGAACTTAATGCATTTGTATGCTTAACTTATTATTTAATACGTTATCGTCGAAATAAGATATGCTTAAATGTTCTAATTTCTCTTTTATAATACCTGCTTCGTTATACAGAGACATTATTTCGATTAATCTATTAGTGGCGTGAGGTTCAAGTCCCGGTCGTGATAAAAAAAAATATGTGAATATTTTTTCTAGCTGACCTGCGATACGCCGGTGGTTCTTTCGTTTGCAGGAAAATATCATTTTACTGTCCATAACCGTAAACAACAATTTGATCCATTTTAGAGTCACGAAACTTGGAAAATATTCAAATAGTTAATGGCGACAACTCTTCAACAGAGGCATTATCGTCACAGATTGAGATAGTCAACAATAGCATTGCTACAGTCAGAAACCTAAATGAAAGTCTTATAAGACGTGTTACTCTTAAACGACCAAAAGATTACCCGTACACTCCTGTATGGTACCTGACAGTATGTGAGATTGAAATTTACGTCATAGGTAAGATTTCTTTTTAGATTTTTTTAAGTTACACATTGCATGCTATACTGTTTAGATATTAAAGCGATACGAGCACTTAGATTTTACTGTATTTTGGGAAAGCATTCTGAAGCATGTAGTTATATTTTCGATGCACTGACAACAGTGTGGAGATTACTTGTCGGACATATGTGATTGCGGTCAACGAACCATCGTCGATTCGCACACTTAATCAATCTTTTTCGCGTTTGTGTAGGTCCGAGGTCACAAGGCTGGTTTAGTCACACGTATTACGTTAAGCTAGAAAGTTTTCAATGCTGAGTTCTTGTGCGACTTCAGTTCATTAATATATTTAATTTTTAATACACGTTGCAAGACATTACCGCTTGTTATAACTGACTGAAGTAAATACATATTTAACAGTAAACAATTCATTCTCAGCTGCGTGCTGTTATCGAATTATAGTACTGGTTAGAACTACTTTTGGCGGCTGGAGACACGAGTTGTCAGCTTCTGTTGTAAAGATGTACAATAAACGAAGGAATGAAAAAACAACATAAATCTGTTTAGTGCACATGCAATATTTTATCATATTAACAAATTATGTAACTAAAAAAATATTTGAACACATAATGCTAACTTTATACTTTGTTTATTAATTAGAGTGCCCGAATGGAACGTACGGAAGATACGGTGTCTGTAAGACATGTGGTCACTGCAAGAATTGGCGTCCTTGTAATGGTGATGGAAACTGTCCTGGAGGCTGTGACCGGGGATACACGGGGGGCACGTGCCAACAGGGTAGGGTATTGTTAAAAGTTTAGTACGTCTTGCGATCAATGTAAAATTGCGAAATTATAAAAAAAATATTAGCAGATACAGTGCCTGTAAAATAATTCATTATTTATTTTTTTCCTATTTAACCCGTATTTCCTGCTTATATAAGAATAAAAAGGACTTTTATAGAAATACAATACGGCATAAATTCCGATCCATATAATTTTCCAAATGAATTGTGTATCAAGCGGTTGTTTAAAGTATTAACACGAAGCGCAATAAAAATGTTGGCAATGTTTAAGTTGAAAATTGATAAACTGTATCATGAATGTCGCTGTTTTCATGATCAAATGAACAACAGTTGTAATTAAACTATAACAGTGTGTATAAACATGAAGCCTATTTGATCTGTTAACTAAATTTTGCTTTACAGATGACCTTTGGTAAATTGATGATAATGAGCGGCTATATACGACCACTTATGCACGTCAAATAATGTATTAAAATGAAAATGTTTAATTAATTATTGTTTATATTAAATACAATCGTCAGAATGTTTTGTTGGAACATAGGGTTTCATGAAACCAGACGTGGTAAGGATGTCCTTCCGTGTAATGAAGTGACCGAGATACACGAGGACGCGGGTCTAAAATCCCCAAAACAAACTCTTTTTCTTCTTCACTGGTTAGGAAATGTTCCGCTCAAATATCTACCTGCAAATAGTGTTTAAGTATAACGTTTAAACCAAAAGCCGGTCAAAATCGTTATAATGGTTAAACAGTAATGTGTGTGAAGGTCATTACTGCGTACACAAGAGCAGTCTACAAAGGTTATACTCGTTGATAAATCTTTCCTTACAGAATGTGTTAATAAAACCTTCGGAATCAACTGTAGTGACATGTGTGGTCACTGCAAGAACGAGAGAGATTGTGATAGAGTGACGGGACAGTGTCCTGAAGG